>JASDQU010586715.1:0-19244 GCA_032191745.1 Picea mariana | reverse complement strand
ATGTTAATTTTTGAGTTATTATTAGGTTTCTTTTCAATTTACTAGATAACAATAACATAGGTAAGATCATTGAGAAAAACACAATCACAAGATACACAACATTTATCCTGGGTAACCCTCATGGGGGAGAAAACCCAGCAAAAACTTCCTTAATATAGATAGCCAATACAATGCCAAGACAATAAACCAAAACACTAGAGAATATCCAACATTGAGCAATGTGCCTCTCTCTTCCTTCTTCTCCCAACTGCAACTACCAAACTTGCGCACTTGATGAGCGAATGAGTGAGTGACATAATGAGGCGTTGGCTTCCTTTATTTATACAAGTTAGTAGGCACTGGAAAGGTGTCTCTTCACTGGGCCGGGCCAACTTGTCTTCTTAGCGGTTAAAACCATTTTATTTAGACCTGGGGGCTGACTTCTTAATTTGCATAATACAATTAGTGTTTGACCAATCCGCAAAAGGGGATTTGGTCAATTACCATGCCCGACATGATCAATCCACAAAAGGGGATTGATCAAATGAATAATAACTCAATAATAAATAGAATACTCTTTACAGTTACAATATTTCAACAACAATGATGCATCTCGATATGCCCATTTTCGATCATATGTTCAACCTTTACCAACCCCATAGTATTGAGATGGTAGGCTGGTATAATCTGGGTGCATGCCCAAAAAAAACTCCACATAGAAAAGTCTAGCAAAGTAAATTAGCACCTCATCATTCCATGGAAACCTCCCATATGCTGCCAAGAATCTGTTATAGATATGTCCTGCAATGTTAGGGTGCTTGAAATATTGCACCTTCAACATCGGTCTCTTTGGACCTTCCTTGAAATTAAACATTGAAATTGCCTCCTCTTTTGAAACCTTTTTCTGTACTACTTCCTATTTATCAAGGCCCATCACCTCTAACTTATGCATCCTCATTAAATATATGAAGGTATAAGACGTCGGCCCAAGGTTCTGATATACATTAATAAAGTTTTGCAAAGAATTCCAAACTATCTCCAAGCTCTACTTGCTCTCTGCAGGGAGTTCCATATGCCTGAGAACGTTCTCCAACTTAGCATGATGGGATGAACATCATTGGAGCATCATCGCTTCAACATTTCCTTCCCAAGGATGCTCTTCACCAACATCTGAGGGATAGGTGGTCGTAGGGGTGTAATCTTCAGTTTCTTGATAACACTACCTTGATCCACCTTCACCCTTTGCATGAACATTGGACTATGCATGATTTTCACTATATCTTTCATTATCGACCCCTTGATAAAATCAATCCTCTAGAAGAAACAATTGAAAATTTTCACAACATTGAACAAAAACACATAAAAAAACATAAAAATATATAAAAAAAATAAGTCCGCAAAAAAATAAAAAATAAAATACAAAAACAGGAAAAATTTACCAGACATATGTTGTTGATGTGATGGGATCTCTATAGTCTCCAGTGTGGGGGTATTTATGTTCAAACTGTTTAAATAAGTTGAATCCCCAATTGTATCTCGAGCACTCTGTCTTGATGCTCTATTGATAGATTCATTTGATAATCTCCTCCTTTCACTAGACTGCCTTCTGTCAAAAGTTGCCCCTACTTGATTGCAATACCTTGTTGAAATAGGGGTCTCTAATGACCTAGGTGTCTTTTTCGAATTAGAGGTCCCTCTTATTCCTTGATTGGATAGCCTCGAGCGTTTGCAAGGAAAATTTGGAGACTCACGTCCCAACGACTCACCTCGATCCATCCTTTCAAAATCCAAAAAAATGAAAACATAAGGTATAAAAAAATTCAAGGCATAGGCATATATTGAAAAAAGTTATAGGTGTGACCCTTTGTGGACTAGAATGAAATCTAAAATGACCACAAATATTTAACTTGACGTTGTTTTTCTCCAAATGACTCCTAAAGCATGATGGGAAAGCAAATATGCTCAAAGTGAAGCCAAAACCCCAATGAATGTGGGCAATAATATTTAACATTAGAAGGGAGCAAAAGGAGATATTCAAGTCATATAATTTGTTCTTAAATGAGCAAAAAAAGTTAACTACTACAATACCTCCTCTCCCCATACTCTTCATCCACGTCTACAAGCCTAACCCAAGTTTGAACTTAAAGAGATCTACGATCAGTTTGTTTGGAAAAGGTGGAATATGATATGCCTTCGAAAAAGGAAAAAGTTGGATGGATTAAACACCTTAACTAGAGACATGGAGGTTGAAGGTTAAGTATGGCTATTGATTATAGTATATTGCTTTGCTAGGTGGAAAATTCAATCTTGGTTGAGCATGATGGAGTTTAGGCACTTAATGATGGCAGTTTTTCAGTTTGGCTTAGCTAGCCAATTCTAATAAGTGAGGCTTGGAGAGTTAGGTTTTTCAGTCATGAGGACTGAGGCACAGATCACCAATTCTAGGTTAATGTGATCTTATGACTTGGAAGTGCCTAAAGAATTTCAAGGGTTTGTAATCATTTTTAAAGTAGGCGTAGGTTATAGATTGGGTCTCAAGGTAGAGTTGCAATTGAATTAAGATTTGATGGTTCGTAGTTTTGAGTGGTGAGAGTTTACAATAGATTTGGGAGGCCATGGTAGTTTGGCTCCCTCTAGGGTAGAAGTTCAACATACAAGTGGAAAATGTATAGGAAAGGAAAAATACTTCATGTTTGAAGTTCCTCCTGGAGAAAGGCCAAGGCTATAGGAGGTATTCTTGAAGATTGTTTTTGAGGGGTTCTACTTGTAGTGTAGCAACAACTCTAGAAGAGACTTCGACTATTGGTTGAATATAGAGTCTTGGCGGTTAGCCAAACTCGCTGGACTATAAATATATTTGGTTGTATCTTCTTTCTAATAAATTTAAAGGTGCCTAGCTTGGGCATCACCCACATATCTTATGATGTTGATGTGTTGATGTTGCATTTATTTAATTAGCTAAGTGTTTAAGTTGTTAACTTGAGATGTTTTAAAGCCATAGTTGGACAATGGACCTTTGTGCTAATGAACTTGTTGAATTACTAATGAGTGTAGTTTAACATAAGGTATAGTCATTTTCTAAGGGAAGAGGCATACCTTGCATGCAAGTAAGATTAAGGTGGTTGATCCATTGAGTCTGAAGAAAGGAAATGTCGCATGACATAGATTGCCAGGGAAAAAGATTGGGTGGAAATCTCCAGGGTTGTGACACTCCTCCTCCTAGCCCTCATACCCTTGACCCATCCCTACACCCCAAGCTTCATTACCTTGCAAAATAATTACATCTAGTTCATGTTAAAACTTCGCCATTAAATTACATAAAAAATTCAAAATACTTAATAATACTTAAAAATTCAATATAGTTAACAAAATGTGATGTTATCTATGTTGACTGGATTGACTACCATTATCATGCATGATTAATTTGATGACCGTTGTTGACTATAATTGACTATGTTCAGTATGTTCAGTATGTCCACAATGGTTGGTTATGTTAACTACATTTGACTATGTTGACCATGGTAAGTTATTTTGATCATAACACTTGGAGTATTATTCTTGAAGACACTTTAGCACAATTTTGTATGACATAATAGGGTTACAAACAATGTTAGACATTTTCTACTTGTTTAATATTTTTTGGGGGGTCTCTTCATAAGCCAAACCTGGAGAAATGGCCTCCAATGTGATTTTATGCTCATAGCATCTAATTGAGAAAATAATTATATTGTGTACATATTGTTAGTAATTCAAAGCCTCTTGGACTTTGTATGGACATAGAAGAGCATCCACTAGTTTAGGAAGGAGTAAAGAGAAGTTTCTATAACCACAAAGGCATGCACTTCAAGATTTATCATATAAGATAATAACTTGAAAAGATTTCAAGGTCTTTAGGATTGTCCAAGTTTCTTATGGGTGACAAAAGTTTCTCAGAGTTTTTCTAGTCTTATCCATTTGAATACTTTTTTATATTTTTTATTATGTTTAATGGATTTTTAAAGAAATAGTTCCAGGAGTGTTTTCTAATATAGTTCTAGGAGTGTTTTCAATTGGGCATAGACCATATGGCACTCTATGTGAATGGCACAGAGTCCATATGAACTTTGCACTGAGTCTCGATGGACTCTACGTAGAGTCCATGTAGAAATCATGAATGCCATTTCAATGCAACCGAGGCAACATTGATTGTAGCAGCCTTAAATGTTATTTCAAGACAACATTTCAATTTATAAAGTTGTCGGATAAGATTAAAATCCTAGGTTAAAGCTCATCCACGCATTTTTCGTTAGAAATAGTGAAAGTCCTAACATTTAAACAATAATCCTATCCACTTTTCTAGAACTTGCAACCCAAAATTTTGAAGATGACAGTCAAACCTACTGAAGTGAAAATGACAATGTATATTAGTTTTTAAAAGATGATAATGATGGACATTCCCAAGTTTGCAAGCATATTTGACACCCAATACTTTCATATTTTCATGAACATAAATATAAGATGATTTTATGGTTAAGAACATGTGGGCTTAAATGGTAAGAACATGTGTTTCCTCTTAAGAGGTCACAAGTTCAAATCCAGAGGGGGGTAGGGTATGTATACCTCCGTAGACTTTACCATTCAAATCGTTGGGTGGAGGGGGGTCCCTTGTCCCACAAATAAGGGGGTCTCATACACCAATTTGGTGTGGCTTGGTCGTGACCTTAAAAATAGATTATTATTATTATATATATATTAGCATTTCAACATTTTGTAAATATAAATAAAAACACAAAAATGTTAAAAGTAAATTTATTATAATCTATGTATCTAAACTATGTATTTAAATAGCATAAACTCTATGCAGAGTGCCATATGGACTCTGTTCCATTCGCACAGAGTGCCATATGGACTATGTGCGGATGGATAGAGTCCATATGGCACTTTGTGCGGATGGATAGAGTCCATATGGCACTTTGTGCGAATGGCACATAGTCCATATGGACTCTATGCAGAGTCCATATGGACTCTATCCATTCGCACAGAGTGCCAAATATGGACTCTGTGGATAGTACATAAGCATATTTGACACCCAATACTTCCATATTTTCATGAACATAATATAATATTGTTATCTTTATGAATAAATAGAAAGATAAACTATAGCTTGTAGACGTTGGGCATTTCACTGAAAAGCTTGCAGACGTTGGGCACTCTGTGTGAATGGCACAAAGTCCATATAGACTATGTGCTTCGCACAGAGTGCATTCGGAGAATGGACAGATTCCATATGGCACTCTGTGTGAATAGCACAGAGCCCATGTGGACTCTACTCAGAGTCCATATAGACTTTGTCCATTCACATTGAGGCCAACCAAAATTTAAAAACGCTCACAAAATTAAAATTAAAATTAAAAAACAACAACAACAACAAGATTAAGAACAAAAACCCATTTACTTGGCTTGGCCGCTTACTCCCTACTCCCAAATTTTCCACCAATGCCTAGCTTTCCAACAACCGCCAACGTTCACTAACCACCAACATTCACTTTGAATGTCAGAAAAATATTTGTTATTAAACCCATCTTAATATAACAAATCATTTGTATATTTCAAAAAATATCTCATGGAAATAAAAAAATATGTGAAATTAAATGATACAAATAAAAAGCTTGCAAAAGTTGGGCATTTCACTAAAAATCTTGCACACGTTGGGCATTATGTGCGAATGGCACATAGTCCATATGGACTCTATCCATTCACACAGAGGCCAACCAAAATTAAAAAAACTCTAACAAAATAAAAATTTAAAAACCAAAAACAATATCACAACCAAAAAAACATTTACCTGGCTTGGCTGCCTACACCCTACGCTCGGATTTGCTGCCAACACCTGACTTTCCAACAACACCAACTGCCGACATTCACTAGCCACCAACGCCTGGCTTTCCAACAACGCCAACAACGAACGTTCACTTCGAATGTCTGTAAAGTAACAATAGAGCAAAAGGTCGATAATATATAAATTAGTTTTTCGGCCAAAACATCTTTCAATCAAAAACTCTTTCAGCCGAAATCTGTGTTGTCAGAGAAAAAAAATTGGTTGTTGTTTTTTATTGCACGAAAGCCGAGGATACCATTCGTGCATTGTTCGATTTGACATTCAATGTTTCAGCCATAAAACTTTTTCGGCCGAAAGATGTACGTTTTCGGCCGAAAAAATTATTCTAATAATTTTTTCGCCCCCATTCTCATGAAAGTGTTACCTACCCTCATGTAATCACCCTAGCAACAGTGAAAAAAATTGGAGATATAGACAAAACTTGGATATAGCGACAAATGGTAAGCTTGCATTGGAGGTGGACAGACGACAAAGCCTAATCAAGAAACCATCCCTCAAAAAAATACCTTCGACGTAATTATTTAAATATTCTATCTATACTTATTAATTTTGACACGATCTACAATAAACACAAAAATAATCAATAATATACAAAATGCAAAGCTAATACCAACAAATAAATAAACATTATAAAAAATACCCACCCACAACATTTGTTACATAAAAATACAAACCTTTCTCCATGGCTTATTACTAAAAAAAAACCCTTAATATATATACATATATAATAAAATAGAGAGAATGAACCTTTAATTTCATTGTTTTTATATATACACAAATTAATTAATTTTTAACACTACCATTTAATCAAATTGTCAAAAAGTGGAGTCCAAATATGCTAAGTTTATTTTTTCACAATTTCCTCATGTTAAAAGTATTACATATAATTAATATTTTACAAATGGAATCCTTCAAAATCTGGAATATCACAATACAACTTTGTGTATGACATTTCATTAATATAATTTATTGATTTTATTTTTCATCGAATCATCAAATCATTTGTTTTATGTGATTTCAAATTCTCAAATATCACGATATAATTTGGGCTATGGTATTTCTTTATATTATATTATATTTATTGATTTAAACATTTTATGATAACCTTTTCAACTAAATTAAATGCTTGGTGGCTTGGCATGTCTATTGTCTTATACATTAAAGACATGGTTCATTGCATTATTATTATTTTTTATCAATAAATAGAGTTAGAAGTTTTATTTATTAAAAGTGAAGAAGAAAGATGTATATTTATCCTTGATTGTTGACCTGTTGTTATGGAACTAGACTAACAACAATGTAGTAAACTATCTATCCATATTGTTTGAGTTAAGTTTTACAAGGAAATCAAAATTTTGCATCTAACAAGGTAGTCTGGAAATATAACTATCTTGGAGCTTTGATTTCGCATTATAAAGTAAAAGTGGCCTAAAGAGTTCAAAAAAAACTATCATTAAAAGACTAGTTGGGAAATATGCCACTTGCCCTCTCATGGCAGTCCTGGTCCAGAGGCCTAGGGGAGGTGACCTTTTGGTCTTCCTTGGGACAATTCTGGTTTCCAATGTGAGCTTGAATGTCTTGGAGTTGTTGACGAATCTCAACGAGTTGCTCTAGTATTTATTTCTTGTCTTCCTCGTTGTCCTACATAATCTTACCCACGAACATCTTGATGTGTTAGTATAGGTCGATGGTTTTCAGAAATTTGGTGTCTCTAGCTCGAGAGGTCCCGATGTCGGGTACCCATTTACCAACCTCAACATCAATCTCCCAATACTGCATTACAACACGCTCCCAACGGACCTCAGATTCCATAGAGTCGAGAGCAGTATAGATACGAGGAGGAATTTGTTGTCAAAAATTATTGGCTACCACTTGAGCTGAGAGCATCACTCGAGGGTTGGCCAGCTCTAGACTAACATTGCTAGAGGATGGAGGATCGATATGGGCTATGGGCCCTCGACAATACCCCCTCAAATATCCTCGGGCAGGCGACATCTTTATAGGAGAAGAAAGCACAAGATCAAATCACACTAGAGGGTACCACCACTGTTGGGGGATCTGTAATGTCCCTTTCCAAATAGGAGCTTTAGAGAGGAGGCTTAATGGTCTAAACCACCTCGTTAGACTATAGTCAGGGCCAGAAAAGGGGTAAACAGGGTTACTAGAGGTCACTCCAGTCACATGTGTTATATTCAGAAAGTGACATTGAGCTAAAAAGGGTTAAAAGCGCTTTTAAGTCATTATGAGCTAAAAATAGAAGTCAACAGTGAATTAGGGTTTCAACAGTGATTTAGGGTTTAGGAAGGGTCAGCGACCTAATTCATCATTATGCATATTATGACTTGTCATTGAGGAGAGAGGCACATCTTAAGGGAGATAATTTAGTGGATTCCAGGAAGAAGACACCAGTTGGTTGATTTCAGTGTTGAGAGACACACCCTAGTCACCGGGAAGATCATACAGGTCTTCCATCATTCTTCAACATCAGTTACGCAAAGTTCAGCAGGGAGGGCGCACTTATCTAGGGTGAGGGCACAACTCTTGAGGGGGTTTAGGGAATCGACTTGTCCCATCCAAAGAGAATTCAGAGATTTCCCTCCGACCCATTTGAGAGGAAGGCAAGGCGCATCTTTTGCCTGGTTCCTCATCAGATTCTGACAGAGGAATCAACTGGGGTGCATTTTCCAGACTTGGACATGTGACACATTTGGCGGATACAATTGGGGTTCCCGAGTGAGCATCAGGTTAGATTCAAGGAAACCCTTCCGACCCATTTCCTAGTAGACCAGGGCGGTCATTTTGAGACACATCTCGTCTGATTCCAACGATGGAATCACTAGGACGCATTTTGCCAGAGAAAGAGGGGCACATTCCCCCAGGGGGATCCATCCGGGGTCCAAATCCACCAGCAGAGGGTTCTGACAGTTACCAGTACTGAGGACTAGATAAGGGCGCATCATTTGGGACAGTTCCCAGGCCATTCCGAGAGGTATATCTCCCAGGGCGAACTTTCTAGACTTCTAGTAGTTACTGTACAAGCTGCCATAGTTCCAGCGCATCCATTGATCCCGCAGTGTTCACATATTTTGGGTATTATCTTTTAGTTTCTTATTTGTATTCCGGTTAAGATCCTTTTGTCTTTTGATCTAGCTGAGTGTTGTCATTGTATTCAGCCACATTCAACCTTTTGTAATCTGCAGAGATATCATAATATAAACCTTGCAGTCCTTTGTCGCATTTATTATTTGTATGACCATTTATATGTTGTAAACAATTGATCTTACACACACATTAGCAGTGTTTCCTAGACTAGCCAAGTCAGGAACATTACAGGATCACCGAATTCTGTAGCTTAGAGCCTTTTGGAGGTTTGTCACCCTCACCGCTTAAAAAGGGATTGAAAATCACTACCACATTTCAACCTACATCTGAAATCCCTCCAGGACAAACAATGGAATCGATGTTGTAATGCCACTCCATATTATGATGTACCGTCCAGGTGAAGTTATGGTAAGTTAAGTCACATGAATACCAATACATGCCATTGTACCCAGCAATAAAACCCCAAGTACCAACCATCACCATGAGGTGGTCTTCACACGAGCTCACCATCATTAACAATGTCGTCTTGAGATCTGTCCGCCGGGTGGGAGTTCGCTACGTTGCTAGCGGGTCTGTCTTGGATGCTTCTTGAAGGGGATACATTCCCCTCATCTAGCCTCTCAAACACCCCATATGCAGATAGTTCATTACATTATTATAGTGTGAAACCATAGCAAATAGAAACCCTTGTCTCTTGATAATATATACATTAATAACATGATCCCTTTTAGTCAATATATTGAAATGATTAATCAGTTTTGCAACACATTCAACCCTTTCATTCTTCTAGCATGAAATCACACCAAATAAATACTCATAGCTCTTAATACTATAGACATTGATAATATGATCCCTTTTAGTCAATCTTATTGTAGTGGCTAAGCATTTTGGCAATACATTCAACAATATAAAAAAAATTACATAAAAACAAGTGCAACAAAGTTGCTTATACTACCTCCTCAAAATAATAATTGTATGTAGTTAAGAATCTGTTTACAATGGTATGAAAATATAAACATTCTTTTGAAAAGTGGAATGATGAATGGAGTCGAAATGGAAATGAGATGAAGTGAAAGATGTCAGAAAGTACGAGTCTATTTTTCAATGCACTAACACTTGGGATATGTATATGTTTATGTATATGATATGAGCATGTACGATGCCCTTGTCATTAATACCTCTCGACGGTCGAATAATTAACTGCAAGACAGTTGTATGTGTGTCAAAGTCTTCAAAGTCACAAGTCACAAGGTGGCATAAGTGAGAGGACCATGGAAGGAAGCGCTTGTCATTGAGTGGCTAGGCGCATCAAACGACAGTCGACGACACACGCCCAATCGTTTTACATAAACACCAAGATACAACAACAAAACATAATTTTAATTTTGCAATTAATTGTAAACATGGAACCACATGAAGTCTACAATAAGACATGAAACTTATTGACTAATTATATATCGGAAAAAAAGATTTTTCATTAAAAAAATTAAAATTTTTCATTTCTTAGGTTCAACATTAGATTTGGCCCAAAATTTTTTAAATAAAAGTGAAACTAATGTAAAAGTCAAGACAAATTGAATACTATATATTGTCGGAGGCACTGTAATAAGAGACTTGACTCATGAGGAATTGGTATTTCGTGGAAGAGCAAGACAAGAAAGAATATATAAGAAAGATGAGGGCACACTTGTCCTTCCCGCCTAATCTCTTTTAAAAGGTGTTTCCTTGATTGCATGGTTTTCATTATTTACACCATCGTATTTTATGGTTGCTCATTGTCTAAAGATGACTTGGAAGGAAATCCAATTGTCGCACATTAATAAGTTGCATGTAAAATCGACGGCACCGACGTATGTCGCATCCTCTCCTCGATGGATTCGTCGTTGTTATAAATATTGAATCGTCTGTTATTTATTATTGTCCAATCACCTTAATATAACTATGAATCCTTAATATAACTATGAATCCTAAATAAGAATAATAATAAATAAATAAAACCTTGAATTTATTAGTCTTGAGGTTAGTTAAATTTATTTAATGTCATGATAGTCGTTATTGTACTGCCGCTTAGGCAGTATACATAGTGATGAGTTCACTTTGACTATCTATTAATTTGGGTTGACTTTAAATTTTTTGTAAAAAACTTAATGTGTAACATAACAAACTCAAAACTTTATTTTTTAATATGTAAAAAAAACTGAATTTTCTTACATTTCATTGGCTGATAACTTCATAGTGTTATTGCAGCCTTCACGTATTTCGAGATCAAAATTAACTCAATGACATGACAGACTGGGTAAGGGTAAGTTGAATTTATATTTTATATTTATATTTAATAATTTTATATTTATTTTAATAATTTATGGTCCAACAATTGAGGATATCAACACATCACAGCCGAGAGACCCGCCTTCTGTCCGACCGACCCTTAGCATCGATCGCGTGCCTATAGCTTCCTGAAAACGCATAGTACTTGATGGGCATGTGTATGAGCCCTTTAGCAAGGCGGACATACTGACTCCAGGGCGTACAGAGGGGCAGTGAGAATGCAAAAGAAGTTTTCATCGCAGACTGAGGAGGCAGTACGCGCAGCCTCGCTGCCTTGTTAATGTAAAGCTTGAATTATGGTGTTTAAAAAATAATTATTTTTTCCCAATAAATGTTATAAGTGGGATAACAAAGTGCTTTGTAATTAATGTTATAATTTTCTGAACATTGAGAGTGGGATAACCAAGTGCTTTATAAGTAATGTTATAATTGTTTGAAAACTGAGAGTGGGATAACCAAGTGCTTTGTAATTAATGTTATAATTATTATAACGTTAAATTAATCACTCTAAATAAATGATTATGATTATAATGATGCTACGTGAAGCTTGGTTTTAGATTAAATAAAGAGATTGAATGTGCTTTAGTTAAGTGCTAACTTTGATGAAGGTATTTTTACGTCGAAAGGCGTACACCTATTGACAATGGGTAGATTTAATAGGGGTTTAGTGCTTAATAAGTTTTCTATGGACAAGATTAAATATGGCTGGAATATTCTTAGTAGTCACACAAAATAAATCGCTGTGATTTCAATCATTAACTTCCTAGCTATTATAAAGACATTCGTTTATGTGTTTACTTTTTTACATTTACCTAATCATATTTAAAAATTACTTTGATAGCTAACTAATTGCCACATAAGTGATTAACAAGAAATTAAAATATTAACACGAGATAAATGAAGCTCAACCGATTATTTGTTAATCAATAATAAAATTTAATATATTCTTTTAAGGATTCTTTTCATCTTATCAACCTTTCGGCGTAGATCAGCCATAGTTATATGGCTGTGCTAGTAATATATCCCTATGGGAATATAGAGATATTTTAGAATATATTATATAAGATTTTTTCCATTTCTATATTCTAGACCGTATTCGAAGAGGTGCATGATGCATCAATTGACGGAACGCTTTACGTAAGGAGAAGATATGACAACATGCTTTAAGTAAGTAGAAGATATAGCCACATGACAGAATATTATTTTTTTATTAATGATAAACTTCAATGTACGTGAAGCTTACAATAAGACAACAAACTTATGAACCAAACACATGTTAAAAATATATATTTTTTTATTATATTAATTTTTTATTTTTTGTTTCCTATGTTGAAAATTAGATTTTAGACAAAATTTTAAAGTCAAAGCAACAATAATGTAAAGTCAAACATAAACTCAATGCTATAAACTGTCGAAGGTAGAATAATGTAAAGTCAAACATAAACTCAATGTTATAAATTGTCGAAGGCAGTATAATAACATGATCCCTTTGAACCAATCTTATTATAGTGATTAAGCATTTTGGCAATGCATTCAATAATATAAAAAAGCTTGTATAAGAATAATACAAACGTGAAAGAATAAAACTCTGAAGGTAAAAAGGGGTTCAAAGTTATCTCTTTCACGTATATTTACAAAGAATCAAATACTCAAGCAACTCAGTTATCTAAGGATGCTTTATCTTTGTAGGAGGGACAACTTATAGAGTAGGATTTTAATGATGGGGTTCAAATGTCAAAGACTCTAAAGTACTTTTTCTAATTATTGATAAAAAAGCTTATTTTTTTTAAATTGTTTAGTGATGGAAGTATGTTTTGAAGTTTAGAATTGTCTAAGTTTTTTTTACATGGGACAGGGTTCATGTAATTGTTAGGGTTTTCTAGATATTGGATGCACGCATATTTACAAAGAATTAAATACTCAAGCAACTCAATTATCTAAGGATGCTTTATCTTTGTAGGAGGGGCAACTTATAGAGTAGGATTTTAATGATGGGGTTCAAATCTTAATGACTATAAAGTCTCTTTTCTTCTTTTTTTTTTAGTAAAAAACAGAGCCTGTTATATTTCCTTTGCAAAAAAAACATAGATGCCAGCTGTCCCGCCTGGAAAGGAAACCGAGACAGCTGGCCAGTTCATGCCACATGTCATATAGAAAAAACTACTCATGCCACCTGTTATACAAAGAATTTCAGGCTGCCATCATGCCCAAGGGAAACTAGGGTGCATGGCCATATGCAGAATGTGTCTGTACTTCACTATGCTACTGCTATCATTACTATAGACTAACTACAAATGAAAATTTCTAACTAGGAGCATACAGGAAAACCTTTCAGCCAATTTCCTCATTGTTGTCTTCATACTTGCCGCTCCTTGCTAGAATTGCGTAGACCTGTGCACAGGTGGGACATTGGCGTCTCGGAGTGGTGCTGGAGTGGGCCACGTAAATCATATCTAGGCGCTAGTTGATGCGGATAGCTCTGAAAATCTAGTCATCCACCATGCTTCGTATGTCGAAGATTAACTCCAGGTGCTTCGGGTGAAGAAGCGGTGGTTGGTCCTGTGTATTTTGCACGGTGTAGAAGAGAGGAGCTTCCATCCGTGCCTCGGCCTCCTTCTGGTGCTCTCCCTGTCTGTCCATATGCGTCGTTTCCTAAGGAGGTTCTCCAATGTCTCCTTCTATGCCCTCCGGTATTTCCTCCTCCACGAAGCAGGGGGTAAAATCCTCATCTGTCGTGTCCCTGGGCCTGTGTTATGTTCTTGGAGCCGGGGTGATGGCATCCTTTCCAAAACAAGCGGGGGGGTTCCAATTGTCCGGGACCGTGAAGAGGAGATGCTCAGGATAATCATGTGTGGAATCATTCGAAGTGATCTCCTCGACGTATGCCATGGGAGGCGATCTGGTTCTTTTGGATTTCCTGGATCTCCTTCCGCTAGCTAAAGCCATTGCTCTTTCGAATTTCTTCTGTCTTTTTCTCTGTGAGTCCGCCGCATACCAGGCTGCACCTCTGCGAGGTCGTCCCCTTGCTCTTGGCATGCTTAGAATTGTAGCTGTTGGAAAAATGTCGGCTGGGAGGGTGTCGCAGTACCTGTTCTTCACAAATTCAGCCCTCGACTCTGTAACCTGCAAATGCATTACAAATCCTTCGAGCCTGTTGATAAGGATGGATATGAGTGTTGTGGCCATTAAGACCATGGTGTTAGTGCGTTGGGCGATCATCCTCCTCGCACAAGTGAAAGGCCTCGCCGCATAGTAATGGTTGCCTGGGTGTGAGCTCTTCATAAATGTCAAGTGGGAGGTGGCTGGTGGCTGTCATTTATGGCGCCACCCAGATCTGTTCCCCGTGTCCTGCCCTGTCCGCGTGTCACCCCATCGGGGGTATAAAGTCTCTTTTCTAATTAATGATAAAGAAGCTTATTTTTTTTGTAAATTGTTTAGTGATGGAAGCATGTTTTGAAGTTTAGGATTGTCTAAGTTTTTCTACATGGAAAAGGGTTCATGTAACTGTTAGGGTTTTCTAGATACCAAATAATTGTAATAAATGCTAAAGAATTGAATAATGAAGTACCATCTACTTCTTTTTGTGAGCCGGATTAGCTTGTCGATATATATTTTGATTTCATCTTTGAAGTATCAAATCTAAGATATATTTTTTCTTGGAAAAAAAAAAACCTAGACTTGAAAGAATTCATAACCCTATTGTTGTTGGGATGCTTTTAAAAATAGTATTGTTATCACCGTGAAAAAGATTGGAAAACTATGATATATAGGAAATTAGGAAACTAACCCTTGTTTTAGAACAACCATACCAGTTAAAATGACAATTTCAACCAAGGTATTTAGCATTGAACAATTAAAATTATAAATCCTTCAAAAACACTTTGTTTTTGAATTTCTAAATTAATAATCTTGATCAAATTGTGTAGCTTCTCAAAGTCCACATCATCATCAATAGTCAGAGCTATTATTGATGTTGTTGAAGAACTTGCTTACTGAATCAAATTCTTCCAATGATGAAAATAATATTTTCTCTTTTTTTTTATGAAATTTGCATCCTAAGAAACCCATCAAGCACTTCCCCTCATTCCAAGGATGGTACATAGGGTAAATTGGATGGTTGTATTTTTGGTTATCTCGCCCAACAAGGACATCGAGTGAGGCTCACAATATTCACAGAGGAAACCATCTTGGGGACTTGAACCCACAACCTGCTGCTTATAATTCACAACACTCAACCACTCGAGCTAACCCACCGGGCTCCAACAATGAAAATAATTTATTAAGGAAACTACTAAAATAAATTCTAACATGAAAATGAGAAATTAGAGCAAAATAAATAGGGACCATATTAGTAGGGGAAAACTCAAAATAATTACCGGAGCTTGAATAATTGGTGCATTTGTTTGTTGTGACATGATCTATCCTTATCAATCTCTACATGAGGAATTCCTTTGGTTCTTTGTCGGTAACACATTACCATCTTCTTGGTCTTTAGTTATTCTGCAACTATGTTGAGTGTCTCTTTTTTATTCTATCACATTGTTTTTCCATTCTACATTGCCTTCAATCTCACTTTTTTCTTGCCCAACAAAGAAACCATTTATCTAGGAAATTTAAGAATGCAATGATAATCACCAATAGATGCCACCGTTATTGTCCAACCATATGTTATCACAAAAATAATAGTGGTTATCTATCTTTGTTTCAATAAAACTAATAGATATCAGAATGAAAATGACAAGATGCTCCACTGCTAAAGATTATACAATACAGAGGTAGCTACCAAAATAGTAATGGCACATCAACATGCATATATTTGTAGACCCTTGACTAAGATTATGTAAATTTTGCAAAACCTAAAACCATGGCCCTTAGCAAGGTTGATAATCGGTCTTCTTTACTTAGCCATATTGACATTAAATTCATTATATATTTTTGTAGAGTTTCCTTTGAATATAGAGTTGTTGTTGATCCATTATGCCCATCAAAGATCTAAAATACCATGCCAATCATTATCGCTCCACTATTGCTCATTTCATTTCATGATCCATACCCAATAAAATGCAATTTTTAACCAAAAAGGAAGAAAATATATGTCTAGATGCATATGTATTTATTGTTGAGATTTGGGTACCTTTGAAAGTGGTCCCCTTGTGTTTGTGAGTCTCTAAACACAAGAGGGAATACTTTGTACCATGTACCATGTACTTTATGTCTAATTTCACTTTGACTTGGGAGATTTAAGTCAAAAGTGAAATTTGGTCATTTAAAACTAAAATGACTATTAACTCACTTTGTGAGTGAATTGAGGGACATAAAGTGAAACTATGGAAACTTAAGTAAAGTGGGTTTTGAGTTGAGATTATTTTGAGATGATCTCAATCATTGATTAGGTATGAGATGAGATGATATCATCCACTCATATTTGAGGTTTCTGTATGCTTCCTTAAGGAGGGCGCAAGGGCAAATGAGAACTCATTATTTCTTGTTATGTTCACCAAGAGAGTTGGGAGAGGAGCATGAGGATGAGGTTGGATGCATTGAGTGATGAAATGTTAGGTGTCCACATTCATGGTGGTAGCCAACAAGATTAGTCCTTCAGTTATTTGTGGAGCTATTTCTTGCTAGGAGGAGGTGCACTTGAGGAGGAGGGTGCACAACTAGCGGGGAGGACTTGCAAAGGTCAGTTTTTCTTTAGGACAGTTTCAGTGGAGAGCTACAACACAGACTCAAAGTACTATGGGAGGGTTTCTCCATCAGAGCTTCCAGTTGGTAGAGAGCTTCATTTCAATTGTTTTGGTAACTTGTGAGGAGGGCGCACCATCCTAGGGCGCATCTTCTTCATTTGGACTTGTGTTTCAGCTTGGTTCAAGTTGTTATTGTATCAGGTTCATCTATTTATTATACTTTTTGTATTCCACCTTCTTTTCTCCACATTTATACACTCAGATTCCAAACTGGTTTTCCCCGGGGGGCTTTTATCCAGGGTCATGTTGACCAAAAATACATGTGTTCATTTTCATGTATGCTAGTGTTTAGAACTTCATTATTTCAACTCTAAAATATCTCTAGGTGTGTTACATAGCTTATGGTATGCATGTGCTAACATCTTGTGACAAAGACTACATGCTAGAGCACCTTAATGGCCTATGTAACCATAACAAAACATCAAAGAAGTTATTGAACAATTTGTTGTTATAAAATAGCAGCAAACCCTTGTTTGACAGTTGAAACTTAGAGCCAACTTGAAGTGAAAGATAGACCTAGTTGGCAGCTTGTTAGGACCTGGAAAATCTTCATGGTATCAAAGCTTGGTGGTTGATTTTTGCTGAGTTTTGGACAACATCTTGTTGGACTGTTTTAGACACCTTTTGGGCAGATCTTATGAACATCCATTGATTGAGTTTAGTGGCAGCTTGTTGGTGGATTTTTTTGGAGGGTTGTAGAGCAGTTTGTGGACATTTTTGTCAGTCTCTCTTCACACCTACATGGTAGGAGTGAGGCTGATTTTTCACGACCTCTTTTCACACCTATATTGCTAGGAGTGAGCTCGGTGTTTGTTTGCCTCTTTCACACATGTGTTGACATCAGTGAGGCAACATTCTTTTATAGTTGCAACATCAGTTTGAGTGCAGAGGGAAGTGATGTCAGCATCTCAAATGTGTGTGGAGGATACGCTAGCTGGAGCTAGAAACTAGTCGCCTTGGAAGGCTAGGATCGTCTTTGTCTTAGAGGACCTCGAACTATGGGATATAGTTGAGGAAGTTGTTCATATTCCTCCTACTACTGCTCTCGTCTTGTTAGCAGAGTTCAAGAAGAGGAACAACAAGGCAAAGAGGACGATGTGTGATGTAGTGAGGAATCACATCATTCCCCACTTGACTAGGAAAGCCTATGAATTTGATATGTGGGCATCTCTTTGCAATCGTTACCATAGCTCTAACCAGAACCAGAAGATGGTTCTGTATGATCGACTCAGGGGCATTTGTATGCTCCAGGACAAGTCGATTACTTCTTTTCTTGGCCGATACACCCATATCAGAGACAAGCTTGGAGCCGTTGGAGAGGTGGTGGACCCAGATTCTATGGTCAGGACAACCTTAAACAACTTCACCAAACCATGGGGTCCATTTGTTCATGGCATTGTTGTGAGGGAGATCATGCCCACTTGGGAGATATTGTAGGATGATTTCGTTCGGGAAGAGACTAGACTTATATAAGAGGCTTCTAGACAACAACAAACATTGCAGGGTGATGAGGATCTTCCTCTTTGGACAAAGGGAAAGAAGAAGACCGGTATGGGAGGTCGACAGGGTCCCAACTTTGGGGCCTCGCCACAGGAAGAGAAAAGTGGTGGGCAGAAGAGAGACATGAGCTCAGTGATATGCTTTGCTTGTAGGGAGATGGGTCAGTGTGCCAAGAAGAAGAAGAAGAAGCAAGATGTTTCAACAGTGACATCATAGGAGCTTGAGTTCGATGAACAGTTTGTGAGAGAGTGTGCATTCACTAATACTTTGTTTATTGTTACACCATCTAGCATCAAGTGGGGAGATAGAGTTCAGGATGACCTATTGACTCATAGTAGTAATTCAGAGGGAGCTCAGACTCAGTTTTCTTGGACACCATCATCACGGGTGACCGATCCACCCAGGACAACTTCAATTTCAGATTTGTCGAGACAAAGGGTTGGTGAAGGGGCTTCAGAGCATCAGAGATTGATGAGGAGGAGCGGCAGGGCACCACGGAGGCTTGAGCCTCACTTGGCTACAGAGACGGGCAGATCAAATTTTGGTTCCACTTCAGGTGGAAGCTACTTGGCAAGAGGCCACGTTGAGGATCTTGGTGAGATGTTAATATCCTGACACTCTTGGTGATATACCAAGAGGGGGAGACTCTTGGTGAGATGCCAAGAGAGTGAATTTTGGTGATATGCCAAGAGTAGTGGTCATTAGAGAGA
>JASDQU010586714.1:32762-75088 GCA_032191745.1 Picea mariana | reverse complement strand
TTTTCCATTGATGTCAAAGGGGGAGAGATAATCACATTGATGTGTTTGATGTCTATTGATGGGAGAGATTGTTTGATGTCTATTGATGGGAGAGATTGATGTGGAGAGATAGTCACATTGACTATTGATGTAGAACATGATGTATCTACATGTTGACATCAATAATTGGTAATTGAGAGTATCAAGAGTGACCCGTTGGAGGGAGAATGGAGTCTGTAGGACCCGAATTTTCACAAGGTGTGTAAAATAACTTGTGTACAAATGAGGCAGGCATGCACCATGCTCATGTCATGTAACTCAAAAAAGGGTGTTGTACAGTAACTGAAACTGTGTGTTGATGTAGACCACTGCAGCGCCCTCGGGGAAGTTTTGATAATGGCGGAGGACAAGTCTGATGAGGAACATACTCTGAACAGTAGGCAAGGACACCTATAAGAAGTATCACAGGTGTTGTGGGCATTGATAGCCCAGCCAAGTTTAGAGGTCTTCGGAAAATATAAGAAAAAACTACAATAGTCGCAAAGTAAGACTCACCATAACATGAGAAAGTGTTGAAGTCGAATGTTATGAGGGTCAACGACAACAGGGAGCAATTATGGTTTTCCCTGTGCCATCTGAGACCTCTCATTGGAAAGGTAATGAGAGTCAAGATACTGTTGCCCTTCTGGAAATTGTGTTGATGTCGACAAAAAGGGGGACATGACTCCAAGAAGTAAATGGCTTCATGAAATCTACTAGGTGAGGTTAGGAACTGAGAAGGTACATGGACAAAGTCAAGATGTTCATAGAATCAAGACTGCCCTTAGTTGGGGATATATGCGAATTATAAGTGGCCGAAATCGTTCAAATGGGTCGAGTGACAGGGGGACAACAAGATGTGGGATAAGTTGTGCCAGAGGCAGGAAAAAGTGAACAAACTCAGAGAGTAGAGGTAGGTGGTCTGTGGGATGCTCAGAGTTTATGGAGGATGTCAACAGGATTAGATGATAAGGAGTGCCCCAACCAAGGGCGACATGGGTTGTGTTTGCCAAAATAGGAAGAAGGTAGCCAAAGGTGATGCCAAAAAGATATGTAAATGTTGGAAACAAAGGCTTTTTACAATTACCAAATGAATAAATAATAATTTGGGATGAGTGTACGAATATAGAAACGGGTGCCCCATTGCAAGATGGTTGTTCTGGTTAGGGCATAATTTGCATGGAGAACTAGTGGAGGTTGGGGGCCCCATGGGTGGGTTTCTGTATGAGGTAAATGGAATGGAGGGAAATTTGCGGATGGGAAAACTGATGGTGGATGAAATGGACGGTTAATGATACTATGGAGGTGCAGTAAAAATAGAACCTTGAAGAGATAACCTGGGAGTCCATTGGGAAAGCTAGCAAAATGAGGAGAATGAGTATGTGGTTGATTCTCGGAAATGCGTAATACCATCGAGACTCCCATCCCTAGGGGGTGAAAGCAGCACGGGTGTCAAAGTGCCAAGGGGGACTATGAATGGGATAACTCATGTGGGGGACAATGCTACCAGGTGACAGTACCAGAATGCAGTGGAGGTGACAGTACTGCAGAGCCAGATATAGAGACCCTAAAGGAAAATTTTGGGGTGTGTGACTGGAGATGCAACTGAGATTCAGAGGGAATGATTACATGCCAGTTTTGATTATATACTTGAAGGGGTTACATTGTTGTATCATGACCAAGTACCTACACACATGAAAACCAAATACCCGACGTGAAAAATATCTGAAGAGAATCGAACATACAATCATTTATTTGATAATTTTGAACATGAGCATGTGTACCTGGACGGAGAATGGAAAAATGGTGCCCTGGGGGCTAAGGATGAAAAATTGTCCAGGGAATTTCTTGATGTAGAGGATAGGATGTTGATCCTATGGTTGAAGACGGATTGAAAAACAGGCACCTGGAGCTCCCGGAATGGGGTATGGAAGTTTGAAAAAAAGGACCATATATAGTTGTAGGGCCCACATTGCCACCTCATTTGTACCTAATGTCAGAGTGATTGGATGAGAGATAGTCAGAGGAGATTTCAGGACCAGCAAACTTCAAGCTAGTAGTCTTATTGTCCTGCATAGAATTATGTTTTCTATTTGTGGGTAGAGCCTGTACGGAGGGTTGTACAGGGTGTTTTGTGGGTGTGGGCCCCCCAGTGCACAGGCGATCTAGAAATATGCACACATGGGTGCACACATATTTATCCAGATATCCACGCATAGGTGAACCGTAAGGAGGGAAATAGGAGCGCATGGTATGCACGCCTATTAGCTAAACAACTACGCATGGGTGCACAACTATGTAGTGGACAAACGCACTGTGATGCACGCCTGTGTTCGTGACAGGGGCGCATGAAGGCGCCTCTGTATGGCCGAAAGGATGAATAGGCACACATGTGTGCATGCCTATGAGGTGAATAGGAGCACATGTGTGTGCACTTTTTGGGTGAACAAGTGCGCATATTTGCATGCCTATGGGTTTAAATAACCGCGCCTTGGGGGCAAGGCTGACGAGTGCAAAACACATCTCTTTTTTTTTTTGGGAGATTTTAATGAGTTTATGTTCAAGATGGTTGATCGAGAACTGGATTATGTGGTTGTAAGTGATCATTGGGATGATGTCGGTTGACTAGAGAGAGAGGGATTGGTCACAACTAAGGGATTTTGTGGCTATTGAGGAGCTGGTGGTTCGTGCCACTTTGGTAGTTTGTGAGCTGTTGAAGTTCTTTGAGTGCCCCTTGATACGGGCCCAGGAGTACCTCCTACAGTTCTTGATCTGGATGTGGAGTCCAGATCTACATTATTTTATGGTGCGGGGTGAGCAGCTAGCCTTCACTGGGGTGGAGGATCTATATTTTTTGACTGGGCTCCCTTTTCTGGGAACACCCTTACTAGCAGAGCCTGTATTACCTGGGGACAGGCAGTTGGCTACCTTAGGCCAGAGGTATTGTTCAAGAGATGATTTTATGTCGAGCTCTGCGGTGAGTATTGGGGCTATGGATTCTTTAGTTCATCATTGTGTAGTAGTGATGATTGTGAGGGTATATGGGTCCCTTGCGACTCAACGGATCAGTGGTGGTCAGCTGAGGATTATGGGGAGGGTGCTAGCAGGAGAGAATTTTTCCTAGGGCTTCATGC
Organism: Picea mariana; assembly: GCA_032191745.1. NCBI lineage: Eukaryota > Viridiplantae > Streptophyta > Pinopsida > Pinales > Pinaceae > Picea > Picea mariana. The sequence continues at coordinate 71,936 of JASDQU010586714.1, read as the reverse complement.
TACATGCCAAGATGGTAGGGTAGCTCGACAGGTGTCTGGTTACGGACTCAGAGGACTTTGATTTTGGGTCCATCTTGGTTTCTTAGTTTTTGGAGAGGGTGCTGATGTTTCACCCTAGAGTGTTATTGGGTGCACCTAGTGCACGAGAGCTGTGACTGATGTAGTGGTCGAGGATTTTGATTCTCCACGGTGGTGGTGAGGGTGGCCATTTTTTCATGGCCGAGGCTGCAGAGGTGTGGTGATAGATGCCGCAGATCATACTACATTATCCATACTGTGGGGTGGACTTCTGAGGTGATCTAGATATGGTGTTACCTCTAGGAGAGGTGTTCGACCACCAAGGTATGTTGTGATTTTGTTTGATATTTTGATATTGAGATAGTATGACCTATGTATTATGTATAGATGGATGTTGATGCTATCCTTTTTTTTGTATGTGAAAATGTGGGACCTCGCGGGCATGAGGCTGAGTTGGTTAAAGTGTCGGCTCATCAGGGGCTAGTGAGGCCTTCGCGGGGAGAGCCACGAGCGAGAGAGAGATGATGGCGTGAGGATTTTGAGGCGAGACCAGTTGGGGATGAGAGAGTGGCTAGGAGACATTGTTTTGACGACCCTGGTGCAGGGTCATTGCATGCTCCTCTAGCCGAGGCCAAGGGAGATTTTGAGGATATTCGTCACTTCTTGGAGGCAGTGCTACAGGGACTGCCTGAGGGCATGTGGTCATGCATCCAGGATGAGGGCATCCTAGAGCAGTGTGTGGGAGTTCCGCTGATGTGGCAGACCATGGTTCGACAAGCAGTAGTAGCAGGTGCTGAGATGATTGGGCTATTACCTCTAGGTCTGGAGGCACTGATAGCGGGTGGGGAACCACCACCTAAGGGCTAGGAGGTGTTTCTCTAGAGGCACCATGAGTGTCTCTCTGTGTATTTTTGTATATTATATAGGCTGGTGAGCCTGTTTGGTGTGGTGACACCAGTTTTGTACCGAGGTGGTTCTTTGGCCTACAGAGTTTGTATAAGATGTACTCTATTTATATGTAAACCTTTTGATGGCACTGTTGAACGATTTATATATATATATATATATATAAATTTTGCGGTCTTTGTGATGTTCACATGTGTGTGAGAATTTTTGTTTTTTAATGTTATTTATGATGTCTAATCTATATATGTTGTGACAGGATCTTAATGGTTTATGTGTGTGTAAAGGTATCTTGATGTGATGTATGCCAATCTAATATAATGTTAGCTAGGTCATCTATGATTTGATTAAATTGTCTTGGAATATGTGTAAATGTAATGAAATCAAAATGTCGAGATAAAAGTCTAACTTTTAGGTATTTGTGAAACAGGCAAGGCTCGCAAACATGGTACAAATTGTTGAGCTAGAGGACGACTAGTTGGGATTCAAGTAATACGCTAAGGTGACAGATACAATGATGGTTGGAATCGATGGGGAGGCCAATGACGACAGTGTACTTGGCTTGGTTGTTGGTTGTTGAACCCAAACATATGCCACTAGAGTGGAACAGTTCATGTGAAGGGGAATAGAGGGCCCAAGTTGCCAAAGCGAGATTTTGTGTTCAATGGTTGGCGTTGTAGGTGTAACCAATGTGGTAGGCCAGTGGAGGAAGAATCTGTCAATAACACAAATGATAGTTTAGACGTCAGGTATGGAAAAAAGATTAAAAACATTATAAAAGAAATAACCTAATGTAGAATGGCGACGCTTAGGCGTAAAATTTCTTTAAGTGTAACCTGTTGACGGGTTCTTTAAGAGACAGGCCCTCAGGGGAATCCAGGATGTATGCACCTTTGGTGAGGCAATGTTGGATAATGTAGGGTCCATGCCACAGTGACTCAAATTTGCCATGACCGAGGGTATCATGAGAAATATTGTAAGAAAGGACGAGGTCGCCTTCGTGAAATGAGCAAAGGTTGACATGGCGATCAAAGGTGGCCTTTGACCATTTTTTGGCTACCTCATTGTTCTGTAATGAATATCAACGATCTTCATCCAGGGACTCTAAGTTCAACAAACGTTCCTCCATTGGAGTAGTGTCGGGTAATAGCTCAATTGTGGTGCAAAAGGTGGGAATTTCACACTCGATAGGAAGAGTGGCCTCGACCCCATGGACTAGATGAAATGGTGTGAAACCAGTGGCCATTTTCACGGCCGTACGGTAATCCCTTAGTGCGGAAAATAACATATGATGCCATTTGGTCTTATGTTTGTTAACCGTGTGCTGTAACATGGTCTTGAGGACCTTGTTAACTGCTTTGAACTATCCGTTGGACTGAGGGTAATATGGTGAGGTGAACTCGTGGGAGAATCCTAACCGGGATGAGAGTTCGACGAAAATATTATTCTTGAAATGTTTCCCATGATCAGAGACTAGTTGGAGTGGTACTCCAAAGCGAGATATGACATGATTAAAGAAAAAATGCACTGCGGTGTCAGCGGTGTTGTTGAAGGTAGGCATAGCTTCAGCCCACTTTGTGAAGTAATCGACTGCGACAACTATGTATTTTTGTCCATTGTTGGATGGGGGGTTACAAGTCATGAAGTCGATGCCCCATTTACAAAAGGGGCCTGTAGTAATTATTGGGTGGAGAAGAGAAGGTGGTGCTCATGCTTTGTTGGCGTTAAGCTGACATTTATCGCATCACTTTATGTCATGAATGCAATCGTGAAACAATGTAGGCCAAAAGTAACCTACGTGGATGATTTTCTGAGTAGTGGACATCCCCGAGAGATGGCCCCCACACGCGCCGCTATGGCAGTCATTCAAGACTCTATTGGCCTTGTCAATAGTCAAGCATCGACAAAGTATGGTGTCGACCCCTCGTTGATATAAGATATCTCTGATGAGGAGATAGCGGGGAGCCTGGTGGTGAATACAACAAAGATCATCTCATGAGAGGTGGTTACCAAACTTTTGGGTTAAGAGGTAAATGAGGAGGTTGTCGTACCAAGCGTCATCTGAAGTGATGTAAAAGAGATGTTCATTGGGGAAGTCAGTATTGATGGGGGAACTGGTAGTATCAGAGGGGAAAGCTGTGACGAGTTCGGCAAGGATGAGAGATTTCTTTCTCTTGGGTGTTGAAAATTCAAGATCGTACTCTTGAAGGATAATGATCCATTGGGCAAATTTACTGTTAATTTGTCGACGACTGAGCAAGTATTGCATGGGGTTAGAATCTTCTATGACTTTGGTTGTGCGAAGAAATATGTAATGGCACAGTTTCTGGACTGCAAGGGCTAGTTTCTCTTCATGATTATACTTCAAGGGTAGCCCTAAGAGGTTTTTACTAATGTAGTAAATGACATGCTCACGATCATCATCGTCAATTTGAATGAGAACTCCTATTACTGAGATGGTTGATGATGATATGTAGAGGATATAGTCATGATTATAGTCGGGTGAACTAATTAAAGGGGTGTTGGAGAGTGCCATTTTAAGATCATCGAAAGCTTTTTAGGCATGTTCATCCCAATGGAATGGGATGTCGTGGCATAGTCGGCGAAGGAAACCATCTGCTCGAGTGGCATAGTCTAGGACAAATCACCGTAAAAAGTTAGCTTTTCCTTGTAGGCTCTAGAGTTGGCATAAATTTCGAGGGGATGGAATTTATGTGATGGCCTGGACTTTGAGGGGATCCATGGTAATACCACTTTGGGAAATGATGAATCTGAGGGGGCGCCTGGCAGTGACGCATAACACACACTTGAGGGGGTTCAAGTGGATGTTGTACTGACGAAAGCATTGGAAGATGATCCATAAATCATCAAGATGATGGGTGCATTTTTTTTATTGAGCTGTGAGGTCATCCAAGTATGCGAGGATGATATGAGCCAAATCATGAAAAATGTATGACATAGCCCGTTGGAAAGTTGTGCCAGCATTTTTTAGGCCAAAAGGCATGACCTGATATGCAAAAGCACCCCAAGGGGTGGTGAATGCGGTTTTGTATTGATCGGTTGGATGAATTTGGATTTGGTTATAGCCAGAGAAACTGTCCATGAAGGATAAAGCCGCATGGCCTGCACAGTCATCAATAATTTGGTCGATGAAAGGCATTGGAAAGTTGTCTTTGGGATAGGCATGATTGAGATCGTGAAAGTCTGTGCATACACAGATAGTGCCCTATTTTTTGTTAACGGGTACAGGGTTGGAAACCCATGAGGTATAGGTGATGGGGTAGATGAACCCTGTAGTGCATAATTTGTCAATATCATCTTTAATGACCGTTGCTTTGGATGGGTGTACCGGTCATTGTTTTTGGCGAAACAGTCTGATATCAGGCCAGGTGTCTATGCGATGTTCAACAATAGAGGGATCAAGGCCGGGCATCTCTGTGTATGACCAGGCAAAAATATCCTAGTATTCTTGGAAGAGGGCTTTGTAGGCAGTGATTTCTTCAAGATTTCATGTGGAGCCAATGGTAATTTCCTCAATGACTCCATTTCTAATGGAAATATCGATTTTGATGGTAGGGGAAATGTTGGCCATATTGCCTTCTTCAAAAGCATCAGGGGCAGGGATGGGGTTGTTGAACCAATCGATATGCCCTGATGGGATAAAATCCTTGGTTTCGACTACATATATGGGGTGTTGGTTAGGAGGCTTGAAGGCTTCCTGTGAAAAGAAGAGGGCTCTGTGGTGTAGCGCATCCCATGGGTAGTCAGGGGTGGTTAATTCCTTGAGTATGTCCTTTTCATAGTGGAATTGGCAGGAATACAAGGGATCTAAAAGAGTGATATTGGTGACTATCACCATGTGGTTTTCCTTTGGTGATGAAGAAGCAGGGGGAACGATGCAATGAGATTGCGATGGTTCACTCAACATAAACCAAATATCGAGATACTGAGGATTATAAGTGGTAGTTGGGAGTACAATTTTAATGGGGAAATGAATGGGAGAATTGGGGGGATTTGGGGGTAAATCCTCGTATAAGTCATCCAAGAACCATGGAGGAATAGGGAGTTCTTTTGGTTTAGGAGAAATAATATGAAGAATCTCTAGTGATGGGGTAAGGTTAATCATCAATTATGTAAGGGGTGCAGTTGTTTGAATCAGGGTCAAGTGGCGTTGCATGTATTCAATCATCATAGGACATTGATATGTGAAATGATCTAAGGATTCGCATAGAGAGCAAGGGCATCTCATACATTCATTGACTGAAGTTGTGACATAATGGATGTCAGTGATGTTTGGTAGGGATGATGTAGCTGGATTGGGTTTGTGCTGGAAGCTTTGGCGTACTACTACTAATGTCTGTCGAAAGTGAGGTAGTGCTGGGAAATGGTGTGTATAATGGCCATGTTCTGAACATATGGCACAAATGAATTTGGTTCGTAGTCCTTTGCTACTTACGTTAGGGGAGGTAGCGGCAGCACTTGATAAAGTGATGAACGGTGATGGTGTTTGATTGAGTTGAATTAGGTTAGGTAATTCGGGTAGAGATGGGCATTTGTTGGTTGGGTGTCCATCTTTCTCACATAGCGCGCAAGGAGGTTGGATGCATGGGGGAAGTGGAGTTGTGGGATCCTTCTTCTTTCACCTGCCCCCAGCTGTGGCAGGGAGGTTAGTGAGTGGGGGTGTATGGAGAATGGTAGGAGTAAGTATGGGAATCTGCATTGGGATTCCTTCTGTTTGGGGGGGAAGGGATGGTTGAGGAACCATCTCTGGTGGATGTAAATACCAAACTAGGATTGCCAGCACCATATTAGGGAGGGTAAGTGTTGCGGCTACTTGGAAAGCTTGTACGCCTGGTGGGGGGTAAAAGAAGGGGATTTGAGTAATGGCTTGGGGAACTGTCTCCCAAACTGGGATATGGCCTTGGGGTGTGGTGAAATCATGAACTAGTGGATTCGACGAGTTCACAGGAGGTTTGTGAGGGAGGGGCTCTGTGACTAGTGGGATGTCAAATATAAGAGAAGCCTCACTGGGAGGAAGGGTATCCTCAATGTCAGTTCCTTTGGACGAGATGAAACATACCTGATTAGAAGGATGAAGGAGCAGTGGTGCACTATGATAAGTTCCTAACAAGGATGGGTCTTTGTTACCCATGATTTTGGTCAATCTTGATGGTGTATTGATGATGGTGTATTCAGGCTCCTCATAAGAACTTTCTCCTGAGAAAAGTGACATTCATCTCTTCCCAGAAAACATAATTTTGAAGAGAGTTTGTAGGTTGCTAATATCCTAGGGTGCGAGAATGACCCATTCTCACAGGCTGCCTTCAGCTAGGGTGTGAACTTCTCGCACTGTGCTACATAGCTAGGGTGTGAACTTGTTCTAAAGCTTGGAAAAAGATGAAGTCTCGATGGTTCTAGAAGGGAATCTTCTAGAAGAATGGGTTGGCATTCGAATGGTTATCCTTTTACTGGTTTCCTTGATATTGTGGGATCATTCTTATCCATGTAACCATCTGATCCTCTCTTATATATTGATGGAATTCTCATGGAAAAGGTTAAGAAATATTCATTGGAGAATTGGTGAAGGATTTGTGTGAAGGACCTAGCTTGAACAGGAGCTTGGAGACTCTAGCAAGTCTATCAAGAGGAATTATATCTTCTTCATACAAGGATCGAGAAAGTGTGTGTTGGAGCCAAGAGCCATCGAAAGGAAGCTTGCGACATCAAGGTGATTAGGTTGTATCTTATACTTTCGATTAATATGATATAGTGGCATGTCCTTTTCCCATAAAGTCATTCTTACTTTATTGTGTAATTCCTTGATCATACACATAAGTTGAGAGTTGAATATATTTTGCTATCTTCACTTTGGGTGGTTTGTGTTGTCTTGGACTTGACTTCATGAGAGAACTGGAGTGAAGTGGGAGCAACAGAGACCCAAGGAAATGATACAAAGGTATGTTACTTGTTCCTCCCTACTAGCTAATTCAATGGTCAAAACTTAGGGAAAGAGCCATGTCCTGTCCTATTTTGTTCTAGATCCAGGTGGATCTAGGGAGATCTGTTAGTGTCTGCACCTACCGATTAGTCCGATAACAAAATTGGCAACTCTACTGGGGAGATAACCCATTTTCTTTGTGGTTTTTGGTGTTTTTCGTTGGCCATTTGCTCTTGCCTTACCTTTCTCCATTCATATCAATCTTTGAGTCTTTAAGATACCCTGATAGACCCTCTGGTTCCAGAGGCCTCTTCAATTTTTTTGTCTTTTTCCAAAAATTTGCTTAGTTTCAAACATTCTCGCACTACACTCCACACTGGCCTGCGAGAATATATTAAGTTTGCACCCTGCTTTTAGGTCCAGTGCGAGGTTCTCGCACTTTGCTCAAAGCTGGCCTATGAGAATGACCCATTCTCGTACTGTGTAATACTGTTAGCCTGCAAACCCTCTTTTCAAATTTTTGGATTTGAGATCTTTGCATGATCAACTGCCCAGATCAGTATAGGTGCATGAAAAGAGCTTCTTGGACCATTGGTTGATGTTTTCTTGTCTTTGGATTTTGTGCACAAATAGTCTTAGGAAATCAAAGGCTCTTGTTGTCCATTTTTCTTGACTTTCATTTCTTGACTTTTCTTGGAAAAGATATACTCTCTGATTTTGGAATCTGAGTGTGCTTGTTTGGTTAAGAACCAGCGATCAGTTGAAAGTTGAGCTTCTTTGTCTTTATCATTTGCTCATTATTTGGAAGATCACTTTTCTCATGCAATTGAAAAGGCTAGTTTGGTCTGCTTGTTATTTTTGTTTCCATTGAAAGATTTGTTTGGGTTTTTGTCTATTGCTTGTTCATTAGTTTTTGGTTTTCTTCACTCTCACCATCATGGTGTAGGTCCTTTTTGAAAAGTGAACAATGTTTTTCTTTCAAAAGCATTTTCGTCTTCGAAAGTATTGAAAATCAATTGTTGAAATTATTGAAAAAGAAACAATAGAGAATTGTTATTGATGCGTGATTTGTTGCAATTTATTTTTAAAGGAAATTGTGTATCGTAGTTCAAGTTTGATCTAGAAAACTTCTCTTTCCCTCCCGTACATAGGATTCATTGAACGAAAATTGATATATTTCATTCCTATCTATGCATTGTTGGGTCAGAGTCTCATACAACATCAGTTTCATCTCCGCTTCCTTTGAGTAACAACAGCTCTTAATAACGCTGCACAATCGTAAAATTTAACTAGTAACTCTTTTCTAGGGCTGTATTACACCAACATTTAGCTAGGCTAGCGCTTTGGAATAGGTAGAGATATACACTCTCCAAAGCAAAAAACACAATAACATCTTGTGTTAAGGAGTGTCAAATTCCATTTACAACATCTTGTCCTGGGAAGCCCTTCTCACACAAGGGTCAAACACGAGGTCGCATTGATATTGATAGAGTTACTCACCCTACTTTGTTGATATCGGTGTAGAGATTGCACGTATTATGGGGGTCACTTGGAGGTATACCCACAATGATGAGTGGAAGCCTTTTGAGTTGATTTCAAGCTAGATACCCTGCCCTTGCGTGTGGATCGGACTGTCAACTATCCCCCCATGATTTATTGTTATCGGTGGTAACCTTAGTGGCCTATCTTTCTAGGTTCTTACACAAGGTGATTGTGAAGGGGCAAGTCTTCACGGTACCTGGAATTGACATTGGCCAAACTCACTCAGGCTCCTTGGAGGGTATACCCACGATTATGTGTGGGAGCTTGCACCAGGGTGTAAGTATGTTAAGCAGGTCGCCAGCGTAACTTTTCCACCCTAGCCCAACCACTTCTTGTCTCATTGTTGCAACATTGGATTTCATCACCAACTAGTGACTTTAGAATTAGAAGGTCTTGTTTGCTTGGTATTGTTTCCTAGATTTTGTTTACTAGCACGTGTTGTTTGTTTACCAAAGTTGACTATACATTTTTCTTCGTAAGTTTGTCACTCGTTCATAATAGCTCCTCCACGTCATTCACGTAGAATGCAGGGTTGATCTCCAGAGCATATAGAAGGTTCTCAACCCTTGCCTACAAGTTCACTTGAGGGCTCTCCTCAGCAGAGTGAAGTCCAAGACGTCACCACGCCACAAGTGGAATGAACTGACTCTCTAGAACATTTCTGAATTACCAATACTCGAGAGGACTTTCAACTTCACCCTTATTCTGAGCGACAATTTATGCGACTGAATTCTTCCGGAGACTTAGTTGTTGTGTCTTTTGGATCACCGGTTGGACCCTTTCCAGGCATAGAAGGCCAAGATCCTTTTTGGTCTATGGGATTTTTTAGACGGGACCTTTTTGGTGCAGGATCAAGTGTTGAAACCATCATATCACCTGTGATTTCTGAAATCCCTAGCCCAGAGATAGTACCATTTACTACTGCTTATCATTTTCCTGGTACGGATGCCCCACACGCTGACCACATCTTGACCATCCCTATCGAAATGGACCATTACTCAGATACTATGAGTATTCACACCGAGATTACGCAGTTATTCAAGCACCCATCGACACACTGCTCACACCCAGTATCACCCCGACACTACTGCCCGGATACTGTACGTTGAATGATTCCATTTCAACTCCTCCGCAAACCCCATCTGGCTCTCCTAGTGGTCCCTCTTCTTCTGGGCACTCTCTTCCCAATTTTATTTCGACACTCCCTCAATTTCCTTTTGGAGGACCTTTCTCGTCCTCCACTGGAAGTCTTAATCCTAGTGGCACTATTCTGTCCTTCACACCAAATTACCAGATTCCCGTTGGTGGACAATTTTACCAATGAGGTATGAATCAACCCCCTTTCAGCGGGAAAATTCCTATTGGAATGCAAATCCCAATTGGAACACAACCCCCAATTGGAATGCTGCCCCCAATTGGAACACCACCTTTGATAGGAGGACCGACCCCACCTTATGGACAAAACATACCTCCGTCCTTGACCCAGTATTGGAATCAGTTGATACAACATCCTCCTCAATCGACTGGGGGGCAGTAGCTTCCAGTTGCATCCGTGATACCCCCTAGTATAGTCCAACATTATCCAGGTACGTCGAATCCTATTTGGGGTTCAAATGCTCAAACTCACGTCCCTGTTCAAGGATATAATCCCATGAGCTACTATCCTCTCAAACCACCACCGAATCTGCCTGGGTCTTCACATTATATGCAGACTGCTTATGGTCCTACTGGTTTGCCGACAGGGCTTCCTCCCCAAAGCCACCAGTACCCGTAGGTGAATCGACAGTTACCCTTCTTGGCCACTTTGGATCTCTCAGATTTGTCAAGGATTTTAAATGATCCAATTTGTCACTCTCCCCAATGGTCTGCTATACCAACCAAGCTACCATCGGACATCCCTAAATTCGATGGACAAGTGGGAGAGGACCTGAACAATCACGTCATGAATTTTCACCTCTGGTGTTCATCCAACTCGTTGATGGATGACTCTATTCATTTACATCTTTTTCAATGGACCCTCACAGGTTCTACTGCGAAGTGGTATATAGAATTACCATGAGGTTTCTTCACTGACTTCAACACCCTAGCTATGGCTTTTCTCACCCACTACCAGTTATCAATCTGTTATGAAATGGGGACTGAGATTTTGAGTTCTTTCAAACAAAACAAAGCCACTCATATCTCCGATCATATTCATGAGTGACGACGGCGACAACGTCTCATTAAACTTGAAATCCCTGATTAGTTGCTAGCAGAGTGGTTCACAAAATCATTTGTGAATTAAATCAGGCATGACATTGCCATGGGTGGAGTAGTCATGGAAGTGCAGGCCATAATTCATGCTCAATACTTGGATCTCGTTTACTCAAAAATGGGTACCCTTTACAACTTACTACCTGACTTACCTCGTCCTTCCACTTCCGCCACTTCAACTACTCCAGCTGCTTCTCATGCAGTTGATGGTGTGATTGGAAATTTCCATGCCCAACCACATTTTGTCTCAAGCACCAACCCCAAACCTGCTTCTTCTAATGTTCAAAATGCTCCATCTCTTGCCCCTCCCACCGGCAAGACTTATGAGGTAAATGCAGTTCAATCTACCCCAGCTGGTAAAAACAAATCCAAAAAGGGAAGGGGTAAGAATAAGGATGACAAAAATACTTCTCAAGTAGAGCGAACCAAAACTACACCTGTTGACAATCGGGATAAGCACAAACCTCGATACCCTTGTCTTATCTGTGGTGATGATCACTACACGAAGGATTTTCCATGATGCATCGAGGTCACTAAGTTCCTTCAAGGAGCCCCAAAACCACCTGCTCCAACCGTTTTGTCCCAACCCTTCCCGTCTCAACAATAGGTTCAGTTGGTCATTCATGACCAAGCCTCATCTTCTATTACATCCTATGTATTGATGTGTACTAGCGATTCAAAGAAGAACGACATTGTTGATGACCTACCTCCTTCATTGGTACAACCCTCTCCCACAACTCCACCTACCAATGGTCCTCTTCATCTCGAATGACCGAGCCTCGACATAGTTCTTCGACCCCCCCCAAAGGGCGTCGTTTAGAAATCAGATTTCAATCCTCATGCTTGTGCTGCCCAGAACTACAACATTGTTGAAGATCTGGCCCAAGCACCTTCTGCGATGTCAGACCTCGAAGTCCTTCAAAGTTGTCCCACACAACGGAAGGAACTGTTGAAATCTCTCGGTGGAATCAACCCAATGGATACAAATTTAATAATTTTTGACTTGGAAGATCACATTCCAAGGTTACCCCCTCAACTCGTGTTCCAGATCCAAGTGATTGTCTCTGACAAAAACATTTTCTGAACCATTATTGATGAGGGTGCCTCGACGTGTGTCATGTCTCTTACTTGCTGGAAATCCATTGGCACTCCCTCTGTGAACGAATCCCAGAACACTCTCAAAGCCTTCAATGGCTCCATTTTTAAGCCCTACGTTGTCCTTCCTTTGTTTCCCATCACATTAGAAGGAAAAACAATCCAAGTCGAAGTGGAAGTCTTTGACGCTCCCCTTGATTACAATCTTCTTCTTGGCCATAGCTGGATCGATTCTATGTGTGCTGTTGTGTCAACCCTTTTTCATGTGGTACATTTCCCACATCAAGGGAAGGTAGTCACCATTGACCAATTAGCCTTCTCTAACTCCAATAGCTGTACTGGCAACGTACCATTCATCACTAAAACCCCACCGGGTTATGAGAATGTCAGTGTAGGCCTTCTCAAAGACTCTTCGTTAATGGGTACTTTCCCCATTCCACTGCCCGATGTTCCACACTCGTCTATTGCTTCAATCAACATGATCTCCACCTCGATTCATGAACTTCCTACATCTCATGACCCATGGATAGTACCTGACCTTGGAGATCATCTTCTTTATGGTGAAGAAATGTCATTAATTCCAGTCGAATCCACCTATCAGGCCATTCAATCGACAACACCTTCTTCCCCCTCTCTTGGTGAGTTGTCTCCAGATCCCTTCCGTGTCATTTTTCCCACAGAAGAGATGATCATGTTTGTCATGGAAGACACCCCTTGTGATGATGGACATCATCGTCCCATCCTCTTTCTAGAACAACATACCATTGAGAACTACCAACGAATCTCGACCCCATCGACCGTTGTCGTCATCTCAACCATTCCTGAGTCCACACATGATGTGTTTTCTGAAGGGAACTTAAGCAATATCTCACCCATATCTTGCCCACTATTCCCCTCGACATATCCATCAAACCTGGAATTATCGAAAATGTCCATATTGGAGCTTCCTTTTCCCCTGATGAAATCGTCACCTACACGTCCCTTTTCAAAGAGTTTCGTGACATCTTCACCCGGAGCTATGAAGAAATGCTCGGTATTGTCCTCAACATTGTGATACATGAGATCAAGACACACCCCAACACTAAACCCATCCGATAATGCCTTTATCCAGTTCACCCACGTAAAGCGGTTGCTATCAAGCTCGAAGTCAAGAAACTTCTCTAAGCCGGCTTTATTTACTCGGTGGCCCTCACTGACTGGGTTTCCAATCTTGTCCCGATCGACAAGAAACAAGGCACAATATATGTATGCGTTGATTATAGGGATATCAACAAAGTTTTTCCCAAAGACAACTTTCCTACCCCCTTCGTCGATCAGATTGTCGATGATTGCGTCGGAAGTGAAATCTTCTCTCTGATGGATGGTTTCTCCGGGTATAATTAAATCAACATTGTTCCCAAGGATCAACATAACACTGCTTTTATTTGTCCTTGGGGTACTTTTGCCTATCGAAAACTCCCTTTCGGTCTCAAGAACATTGGCGCAACTTTTCAATGCACTATGTCTTATGAGTTCCATGATATCAAGCACATCGTGCAACCATATCTGGATGATTTACCTACTCACTCAATGCGTCGAGTTGATCATCCAATCCACCTCTGAGCCATTTTTGTCTGCTGTTGGTTTTACCGTATACATTTGAATCCTCATAAGTGAATTTTCTGCGTGGCGTCCGACCGACTTCTAGGATTTATTGTTTCACTTCAAGGGATCAGGGTGGATCCTTTAAAGGTTGAGGTGATCCTTAATCTCCCTCCTCCTTCTACACTTCGCCAGTTACAAAGTTTGCAGGAGAAAGAAAACTTTCTTCGTCATTTTATTCCAAATTATGCCGAGATAACTCGTGGATTTATGTAGCTTCTAAAAAAGGGGTCTGAGTTCGTATGGGATACCATCGCCAACAACGCTTTCGAAGCTTTGAAATTGTCCCTAAGATGTGCTCCACTTCTCTTTCCCCCCGATTACAGTTGCAATTATTTCCTCTACCTTTCTGCCTCGGATTACACCATTGGTATGGTTCTCATCCAAGATGATGATGCTAATGAAGAGCATGTTATCTACTACTTGAGTCGAAGTCTAACGCCTACCGAAATCAAGTATTTACATGTCATAAAACTGGCCTTGGCAGCCGTCCAAGCCGTCCAACGCTTCCGGCACTATATCCTCTTGCGCAAGACTACAGTGATTTCTAACTGCAACCCTATGCAACACATTCTCACACGTCAATTGCTAGGGTGAAAATACTCCAAATGGATTGTGATACTCCAGGAGTTTGGCTTGGAATTCTAATGTGCCATGTCCAAGAAGTCCTTAGTGTTTTCTGAGTTGATATGTGAGTTTCCCTATTCTGAAACGAAAAATGTAGCAGCTGATTCATTACCCGATGAATCCCTTTTCCTCATCAGCTCTGATGATCTTTGGCATGGTGATATCATCATATATCTCCAAACCCAGACTTTCCAGCCAACTTTGTCTAGTACTAACCGATGTTGAATACGCTATCAAGCCCGTCAATATATTATCCTTGGGGATACTCTTTATCATCGGGGGATTGAATCTGTTTTTCGACGTTGCCTCACGTTCAACGAAGCCGAGAAATATTTGAATGACTGCCATTCTGGAGCATGTGGTGGTCATATGTCTGGGTATGCTACTGCCCAGAAGATCTTACGAGCAAGGTATTTTTGGCCTTTTTTATTTAACGACTGTATAATCGTCGTTCAAAAATGCCATGCTTGCGAGACCTATAATAACAAGATATGGTCACATCTCGCTCCTCTTCACCCTGTGGTCTTTGTTGGTCCCTTTGAGAAATGGGGCATCGATTTCATGACATGTCACCCTCACTCGGCCAGGGGGCATGGATACATTATTGTAGCCGAGGCAATGCCGACATTTGACAACACTAGAAAGACCACAACATTATTCATTTTTAATCACATCATAGCTCATTTTGGTGTTCCTCAGGCTATCGTCACTGATCACGGTAGCCACTTTAGAAAATTCATGATGTCCAAACTTACTGAAAAGTTGGGTCTTCACCATGAAAACTCAACACCCTATTACCCACAAGACAACAACCAAGTCGAAGCAATTAACAAAGTTCTCGTAACTATGCTCCGACGAATGATAGGGATTCACAAAAAAAGTTGGCAGACAATGTTGTTTTCGACATTGTGGGCTTACCGGACATCCGTCAAGTCTGCTACTGGGTTTACACCTTTCCGGTTAGTCTATGGTTTGGAATCCATTCTCCCGATTGAATGCGAGATACCCTCTTTAAAACTAGTTGTTGATATCCTACCAAATACTTCCGCTGAGGAAGAACGTCTATTGTATCTTATGCGATTAGACAAAACTTGACACGATGCTACCCTAGTCATAGAAGCTCAGAAAAAATGTGTCAAGGCCCAATATGACAAACATGTCAAGCCTCACGTTTTCTCTGAAGGAGATCTCGTTCTCCTCTATGAACAAGATCGAGATATGCTAGGAGCTGGAAAATTCGAAGCCATGTGGTGAGGTCCTTATATCGTTCAACGAGTTTTGGAAAAAGGGGCTTATGAGTTAGTAGATTACGATGGTATCCCTTTGAGTGAACCCAGGAATGGGTTGTACTTGAAGAAGTACTATGCATAAAATCACCTGTGCATGAGTACTTGTATTTTTATTGTATCATACTTCTTGTGTGTTACTATAGCTTGCTTTTGTCGTTATCTGGTCTCTGCCCTTATGCAACATTGTGTTTGATTTGCAGATGACAGAATCTTCGCTACTATGCATTGGATTCGCTGATGGCACTAGCCGTAGTACTCAGAACCTTGATTCCACTGCATGGGAACTTTACGCCCCTACAAATGAACTTGTCTCCTTATGAGGTGTGTGTCTCGGTCATGCCACCAACAATATTGTAGAGTATAGCGTCGTTATCAAATTGTTGATTGATTCTATCTTTCTCGAAATATGTCATTTGGTTGTACGAATCGTTTCGCAGCTTGTAGTACTACAGTTAAGTAATGTCCATACTATTCAAAGTCCCACTTTGTTACAGGTGTATTTGCGAATTCGCCTCTTGGAACGTTATTTTGATTATATTGAATATCAAAATATTCCTAGATGTCTAAATACATTAACTGATGCATTGGCTGACTCTGTATTAGACAAACATTTGGATCATTTATAAATCAATCACATCAATTTTCACACAACATAAGATAAACCGGTAGAAGCCGTATGTATATATAAAGATCAAAAGAGATTTTTACAAAAAGTTTTGTCCGAGGACCAAAATTTCAAAATCTAAAGCTCATAGCTTCTACAAAGTGATGTCATGGATGATGGTCACAGTAACACACAACTTCTTGGGTAACCCTACAAAGCAGACGGCCAATGAACTCTGACACTCCTACTGTATGACATTGATAATGTTGTGGAACATTTCCAAGAGGCATGTCTGGAATATCTGTTGTCAAGTCCTCTAGGTTTTGTTCCACCGCTTCATAATCCTTGGCATCCCATTGTGACACTGGCAACACCTCTCCTTGTTGTTGAATAGGAGAAGTATTAGGAGGTCGGTAAGGTCCCACATTTGTTTCATCAAAAAATAATTTTGTATTTAGACCTTGGACGAACATTGAAAAACATTTTCATATGATAAAATTTACAAAAGCATTTAAAAAGGAAAAATGTGTACTTCTTACCAAGTTCCCCCCATTGAGCTCCCTCAAGCAGGGCCAAATCTAGATCTCCTTGAAAATCCAACCTGGCATAAAAATAATCATCGACCATCAGCATCTGTGGTCGCAACTAGTTGAAGAAGGTATCATCATATTTGATAATTGGTCCAGCTACATGCCGGGCCATGAGCTGACACCATCTCAGCATTCTTGGATCTGTTGGGGCCGGTAAATCCCACTCAACTTGCAGCCTCAGCAAGGGAACCCTATCAAGGAAGAAAGACACCAAAAAAGACCCGTACCCGAATTGCTTCAGGTTACCTCACCTGCATTTGGTCAACTGCCTCTTCATGCTACGAAGCACTGCATCTGCCCAGTTAAAAACCCAAGGCTCAATACACTCTATGGAATACTGAAAGTAGCTTTGGAGAGCCATGTGAGGAGTGGAGCTCCCATCCATACGAGCAATGGTGAACAAAATAGTGTGGAGGGTCAAATCTTGTACTCCCCAAATAACTACTTTACTTTTGCTCCTCTCTGCCTCTGGAACACAGTGTAAGTGGAATTACTCACTCATAGGTAGCCCACCACCTCTGCTACCAGTCAGGTTCACATGGTACGCACGCCGTGACAGTCCTGTCAAGAAGTAAATGTCCTCAATATCCAAGGACAATGTGTGGACCCCTACATGGAATACTTGCTGATCGGGATCCCACATATGCACAAGGTACTCCAATAACCTGACTTGGGCCCTCATGCTTGGGATACGAAAGTACTTTAGAAGACCACAGTTTCACAAAGTGGCAATGGTGGGTGGATGATTTTCGGCAATGGAATTATCTTCTTCGTGCTCCCTTTCGTGCCATTCCAGAACCATTGTGATGGCCAAATACCTGCATAAGAAGCACAAGAAGAAGATTAATAACTCTATTCAACATTTGGCATATTTTCATTGAGCAAAATTTTAAAAAACTTTTACACTTTGTGGTTCTCGCAAGCGCCTTTGGGCTCACCTGCGAGAATGACCCATTCTCACAGGCCTTGTGTAGCTCACCTACGAGAATGGCTGAGCGCAATAATAGCGCCCAAAACCAACTCAAAAATGTGTTTTTGCCAATGAAAATGAAAATTTTAACCATGAGAAGGTAGAGGACAAATAGCCTACCTCACTGTCTCTGACGATTTGTCGAATGGATGCTCGTAACTCCCGTAATCTGACACCGAATTTCAAGGGTAAAAGAGGGGTTTTTGGGCTCAAATAGTGGTAAAGAGAAAATGATATGGTAAAAAGAGTTTTTACTTCTTTATATTTACTTTTACCATGTTATTGGATTTTTATAATAATTTATTTATTAAAACCTAATGCCTAATGCCTTTTTGAGTACAACTTTTGCAGGCGCAACGACTTTGATGTTCATGCACAAGGATGCAGATATATTTTTCTTCTTTATCACATGTTTTGATTGTTTTTTATGGTTTTTGTACAAAACCTCGAGCTTGGTCTGTGTCCATTCTCATGCTCGAAAATACATGAGAACGCGATCGAGCACACTTTTATCACTTTTTCGAGCTCAACAAGGTTATACGAAAAAGGAACCCCCCTAGAGTCCTCTTAAGCTCTTTTTAGACTCTCTAAACATGAAAAGATAGCTGAGCGACCTTGCTATTTTCACGCTCGATAAAGTATTTGAAGAAAGCATCTGTTGGACGATAATTTATCTCTTTTTTGGTCTCACCAGACTATTTTACGAAAAAGGAACTGAGAGTGTTCTCTTTTAAGTGTTTTTCCAGACTCTATAATCATGAAAAACCTTTGAGTTTTCTATCTTTGGAATCGTTAAACAAACATCGACAGACCCGTAATGGGACCGAACCAATCCTTCCTAGGGTTCATTAAAAATACTCCGAAGGACTTATCCGAAGGATAAGATTATATCAACAAGCATATGTTATCCTCCTCAAGCTTGCGTAAAAATAAAGAGGTACTCACTAGAAATGGTGGGGGAAAATTTGGGAAAGGGATGAGTTCTCGTATTCATATTAATTGGCAGTAAGTGTCACTCTTGAACATGACACCCCCCTATTCATTATTTGAAGCCGGTTTGGGAAATCCATTTGTCTCTCATTCGATTTACTACAAGGTCATACCCTGTGTCATCTCTGAGTCAATGCTGCCAAATCATTGGTCATGTCATTCATATGTTCAAGAGAAGTTCATCTGAAACCTCTATTGAGTCAGCCATCTGCAGTTGTCCATTCTCTTCGTGTCGGCCTTCCCTGTGTCCGGTCCAACTTACATCATACTCTGTTTCACCTTCAAAATCTGTTACTCATTTCATGTCATTGATGGGGGATACATCAAGGCCCTCCTATGACGAGTTTTGTTCCATCGACTTCAGCTCATTATCCAGAAACAAGGCTAAGAAATTCTTTGGTACCTTGGAACTTGCATGCCTCAATGGCAGGTTTCCTCGCTTTTGACAGTGGGTTTACATCATTGACCACTGATCGAAAGATTCTGTCATATGTTTGACCTCAACTCATTCATTCACATTCGAAGGATTGTACTAGAGTACCTTGGGAGTCATTGACATTAATGGTGATTTCCCTCGCACTTGTTAACGGTTTCATCAATGACCGGTAATCAAGTGGTTTCTACCATGTTCGACTTCAACACATGTAATCACATGGTTAGATTCGTACTTTTGGGCGGCGAGATTGAAGACCCTGGATATCATCTCTTTGTCCAGGTTTCGATGGAATATGTATAATTTGCAACACATAGATCCACTTTGTATGTCTCGTGGCTATGTCGTCTCAATTTGAATTTTCTCACATAGATCCACAGTGTATTCCTGGTGGTTATGCTAAATTTTGATGGCATGGATCCACAGTGTATGATTGGTGGCCATGACCTATGTCTATGATGTCATCGATCTGTGATCTGAGTATGGGAATGCCTACCTCAGAATTAGTATATATGATATTCTGCAGATGCTTGGTTGTTCACAGGTTTTCGATTAGGTGCGTACCTGGTTTCCGACACACACATGTAGTTTACAAAGTCTTTCGGCTGTCATTGATTCCGGCCTCATACTTTGGGGGGCATTCTGTTACCCATTATTTTGGTCAATCTTGATGGTGTATTGATGATGTTGTACTCAGGCTCCTCATAATAACTTTCTCCTGAGAAAAGTGACATTCATCTGTTCCCAGAAAACATTCTTTTAAAGAGAGTTTGCAGGTTGCTAATATCCCAGGGTGCAAGAATGACCCATTCTCGCAGGCTGCCTTCAGCTAGGGTGTGAACTTCTCTCACTGTGCTACATAGCTAGGGTGCGAACTTGTTCTAAAGCTTGGAAAAAGATGAAGTCTCGATGGTTCTAGAAGGGAATCTTCTAGAAGAATGGGTTGGCATTCGAATGGTTATCCTTTTACTGGTTTCCCTGATATTGTGGGATCATTCTTATCCAAGTAACCATATCATCCTCTCTTATATATTGATGGAATTCTCATGGAAAAGGTTAAGCAAGATTTATTGGAGAATTGTTGAAAGAATTGTGTGAAGGACCTAACTTGAGCAGGAGCTTGGAGATTCTAGCAAGTATATCAAGATGAATTGGATCTTCTTCATACAAAGATCGAGCAAGTGTGTGTTGGAGCCAAGAGCCACCGAAAGGAAGCTTGCGACATCAAGGCAATCAAGTTGTATCTTCTACATTCGATTAATATGATACAGTGGCATGTCCTTTTCCCATAAAGTCATTCTTACTTTATTGTGTAATTCCTTGATCATACACATAAGTTGACAGTTGAATATATTTTTCTATCTTCACTTTGGTTGGTTTGTTTTGTTTTGGTCTTGACTTCATGAGAGCACTAGAATGAAGGGGGAGAAACAGAGACCCTAGGAAGCGATACAAAGGTATGTTACTTGTTCCTCCCTACTAGCTAATTCAATGGTCAAAACTTAGGGAAAGAGTTATGTCCTGTCCTGTTTTGTTCTAGATCCAGGTGGATCTAGGGAGATCTATTAGTGTTCGCACCTACTAATTAGTCCGATAACGGTCTTTGAAAACTTTGGGCCCCATTTTGATGAGTGGGTATGTCTCATGATTAGTATAGACAAAAGAGAGAATGTTATCGATGTTGGCAGAAGGGTTTGTGAAACTTGATCAATGGTAATGATATTCCCATTATGAGGGAACATCATGGTTCAAAAAATGGAAGAGGCAACTACCTTCATAGCGTACTTGGAGCTACGACGGAACAAGATATTGTAATCAAGTGGGGAATCAATAACTTCAATGTCAATGAGAATGGTCTTTCCCCTGAGTTCTATAGGGACATTTTGGAAGATCCCTTCGGGAGAAGATGGTCATCCGTCATAAGTCCTTAAGGTAATGGAAGATGGTATGAGTTTGGGGGAACCAAGTTTCTTCCATACTGACTTGGACATGATGCATGTGGACGCACCTTCATCTATAATGCACCGATGAATTATAATGTTCTGAATTTTTACTGGGATTTGAAAAGCGATAAGAGAAGGGAGGCGAGGTTCTCCACTGTCGACATCAAATGTGATGAGTTGGGTATCTGTGAGGTCGACTTCCCCCAAGGTGGAAAGTAATGAATTTCTCTAAGTGGCACAAGGTTGAAATACTTCTAAGACTAACATGGCAGTCAGGGACTGTGCTAAGTCATCGACCAAACTGTAATTATGAGCTGGCCTTGCCTGCGGGTTGTGGACATTCCTACATAATGGGATGCGAGGGATGCGAAGAGGTGTTTCCATGTTAGGGCGAGGGATCATTAAAGGGGGTTCCATTGGTGCTAGGACTGTTTTTGGGGGAATGGGAGGAGACTTAGCAGGTGCACGGTATTGATGACTACGTGTTTGTAAAAGGATTTCTTCCTCACTAGTGAGGAGGATAGTACGATCTGCAGTGTTGTTTGGATTGAGATACTATCCCAACTATGGTGGGGTAGGATGCATGTCCTATTGGGTGTTCATCACTCCTTGGTGTGGAATGGGGTTTTGCAACATGGTTGGGGGTGGTTGTTGCATGTATTGTTGTGGGGCCTTCTAAGGGGCAGGCAGTGCTGGAGTATGTGGTCCATTCACTGAGGCTTTAATCCATTTAAAATCAGTGATTTGGGGGCAATAATGAGTATAATGACCGAAATCACCGCAAAGGGCACAAGGGAAGTTGGTTCGAATCTTATTGTTATTTTTCCCTTGAGGTCTATTGTTATTTCCCCCTTGGGGGTTCTGATTCCCTTGATTCTGGTTGTGCCCAGCAGGTTGGTTTTGTTGGGGGTGATTCCCGTCTTGACCTGGGTTGTTATTGTTTCAATTTTTTCCTTTCTTTTTGGCATTATTCAACTGATGGGTCGAATTTTTCGTATTCAGCTATTTCAAAATTTTTGATATTTTTGAATGGGAGAGAGTTGAACAAAATTAACCCCAGCATGAGGGTGTCCTTGTGGTGGAGCCATGGGCTGGGGAGGGATAGGAAATGGAAACTACATATTATTTTGTGGTAATAATCTGTAAGGTATATAGGAAGGCATGTTTCTTTCGCTAGTACTTAGAGTATAAGCTGAGGTAGAGGGAGTACCAGAACTTGTTTGGATAGGTGGGTGTATTGTGGGTTTCGACAGTGGCCCACTAATGGGTGGAGGAAGGGAAACAGGGTATGGTTGTTGATAAGGGGGTGGAGGATAATAAGAGGTTCCTCCATATGCCGACGGATATTGAGGGGTGCCATAGATTGGTGGTTGTTGAGGTTGTGGATTGTGGTGTGTGGTGTTACCAATCAATCCGTCTGCTGAGTGAGACATCCCGAGTTTATCTTAGCCAAATGGCACGGGTTTTGGGAGATCAGGAAGTATTGTGTACAAGTACTCTGATTGAGAATAGACGAGGTCGTATTGTTGAGCCTTACTGATGGCTTCTTCTTCTGATTGAGGGAAGGTGGAAGCCACATCTTTACCAAGGAGTGAGACAAGTGATCTAAGAAACCAATCAAGACATTGTTGTTTGGTGGTTTATGCTTTGCACAAACTACGTCGTCAACGCCACTCGTGAATGTGATCAGTGATGTGTGTCGTTGAGGTTTGTTTAAAATTATAGATCAGTTCAATACCATTTTCATGGTGGATTGGTAATTGGAAGAAGGTCAAAAATGATTTGGCCAAGGACTCGAAAGGTGCATGGGACCCTGATTTTTCGTCCACATACCATTTGGCTGATGGGCTAGTGAGTGTGGATTGAAATAATCATAGTCGGATGGAATCATCCATAATGCTGTTGGAAGAGCACCATAAGTGGAAAGTCATGACATGGTTGGCATGGTCATCTCCTTCCCTTCCTTCAAACTTGGGGATATCTGAAGGTAGTTTGATAGGAATTGTAGGCCATGTGGGATCATGCAATATAGAGTCATTTGTGAGTTTTCTTAGGTCTAGTATGTTGAGAGAGGCCAATTATGGCATCAGGAGTGGTGGTGAAGGATTAGTTCCAGCCATGGTATGAGTGTGTTGTGAACCTGACCCTTGGGGGGGACTAGGTGGGTTTGTACTTCCCCCTTGAGAGGAAGTTAGCCCTCTGCTTCCGGGTAAAGGAGAGCAAGTGGACGGTGAAACTTGGGAATTAGACCCAAGTAAAGTGGAACCAAGCAAATTTGATCCTAAGACAGTGGCACTCACAGGAGTGTGAGAAGGTGGAGCCGATAAATTGGCAAGACTAGGGACTCCCCCTAAAATAGGAGGGAGGTTTAGCAAGAATCTGCAATGACGAGGGCTCTGTGTGTCCCCTATGATGTCAAAATAGCTGAGTGGATGTGTGTGAGTGATGGTGAGAGTAATAAATAAACAAGATCCTCTATTGCAATTTTTAAACTTTACACGATATATATCTAAATCAAATGTAATCAGAAGTGCATCATACACAAAGTGTTTTGATAAAGAAGCATATATGTGGATAGATGGTTTTGTCCACATGGGGATCAAAGAAAACAAATGCTCGTGTCCTAAAAGAAATAACATCCGTCCTCTCAAATAGAACTGGACCTTCCAATAGTACTCAACAGTGGGGTATGAAGCCACCATAAGAGAAACTAGTGAAGGATGAAGTAATCAGTTATAATTATGGGTAGAGGGGGCATATCCCAAAAGAGCTGGTGATATTTCCCAATATCCACACCAAATCTGATCAAGGTGCAATTGTAGCCCACAATTTCCACCTGGGTAGATGTCTTAGAATTTGGTTACTAGGTACCTCGGTCAAAGTGCGACATTTAGATTTTCTGCCTAAGAAATGGGTCACATGCTGGATCCTGTCCAAGAGGTGGGTGCCTCAAGGGGGGACTCACAGAACAACCGGACATAAGAACAAGAAACAAACAAGGCTCATGTCATCGATGGAAAGGATTGTATTAGTGAAAAAGAAAACACTAAAAAGAAAGGGGACTTTGGGTCCCTTCTTCCTCCAAGGGAGGGCTCTTGGACCCCCACAATTGAGCTCTCCTTACAACTTTGAAACTTGAAGGAAATGGTGAAAGAATCCCAAGATAATCCACTCAAAAGGTGAGGTGGATTGCCCAAATGGAATGATGCTAGTATGCTCTTGATGAGAAAAGAGGACTCCCCAAGAGAATAGCAACAACATAACCTTGCAAATGAATTCCTTGAAAATGTAGTGCACCCATGGCCTTGTTTTATAGCACCACTTTGAGGTATTGTGAAACCAGCTTTTAGTGTGAAAAGGGGTTGTTTATTAGTTAGTTAATTAGGTGTCACCTTGCATAATTCAAAAGTCCCTAGGAAACTAGCATGTGGACATGTGGGTCCTTTACTATTCCTTTAACTCCCTATTGTGATCTAATCTAAGAAAGATTTGAAACTATCCTAGATTGTGATCATGTGGGCGTGTATGGGCCCGTTACAAAACTTTTAAACTTCCCTAGTGATTTAATCTAAGAAAGTAATTTTCAACACTATCCTATCTTTGTAGCATGTGAGCATGTATGGGCCCATTACAATATTGAGATGTGTTTGAAAAATAAACTAAGAGGAGTCCCGAGGGGGCTGTTGTCCTCTCCTAAAGGTTTAGTCTTTTTAAGGGAGATGAAATTGTCCTACAATCTTTTTATGATTCTCAAGGTCTCTTTGAAGTGCGAGAGAAGAGTATCCATGTGGTAAAATGAAAACAAAAGAGGAAATAATGATTTTAAACCCCCTAAGTGCCTATTTGTTTTTGACTAATCCCTTTATATGGAGAGGGAACTAAGTCTGGTGCAGATTACAACATGCATGGAATCATTTTTAAGAGGGCTAGGGGCCTTCCACAAATCACAAAAAGGCTTACAATGTGTATTTTTCTGCACAGGTGCGCGGGTCTCAGAGTAGATAGAGGTGCACTAAGCACCAATGCACGAACTAAAAAAGACTTTTGGGTGCAGGTGCATGGAAGGAACTGAGTAACACAGTGATTTTGGCGCACGTGTGCATGATGCACGACTATGGGCCAATAAACCCTCGCACAACTATCACACGTCCGTGAAGAAAATTTCGGATGGAATTCTCTCAATTCAACTTTGAATTGGATGTTTTGAAGGTTGTCTTGGGCTGGTTAAGGTACCTGCAGGTTAAATAAACCAAAAGAAGAGCTAGAAAAACACAAATGGGGTAGGAAATTGATACCTCTCCCCAGTGGAGTCGCCAATCTATTGCGCCTCTTTTGTCACCTAAATGGGCAAAACATAGGTGCTTACAAGCTTAGTTGGGTTAGCTAAGCAAGATAAGAGTGAAGGAAAGGGTTAGAAATAGAAACATAAAAGACTAAGCTAAGAATTAAACTAGAAAAGGAAAGAACACCTAAACTATAGAGCATAAGGACATAAGAACAAGAAACAAACAAGGCTCATGTCATCGATGGAAAGGATTGTATTAGTGAAAAAGAAAACACTGAGAAGAAAGGGGACTTTGGGTCCCTTCTTCCTCCAAGGGAGGGCTCTTGGACCCCCACAATTGAGCTCTCCTTACAACTTTGAAACTTGAAAGAAATGGTGAAAGAATCCCAAGATAATCCACTCAAAAGGTGAGGTGGATTGCCCAAATGGAATGATGCTAGTATTCTCTTGATGAGAAAAGAGGATTCCCCAAGAGAATAGCAACAACATAACCTTGCAAATGAATTCCTTGAAAATGTAGTGCACCCATGGCCTTGTTTTATAGCACCACTTTGAGGTATTGTGAAACCATCTTTTAGTGTGAAAAGGGGTTGTTTAGGGCACCTTTAGGTCTTTGACCAGCCACCCACCCAGATCCAACCGAGATTTGGGTGTCAAATCAAATTGGAAGTTGAACCAGAAGTGGGTGGGAGGCCGACCAACATCATAAATGCGTCGTTCTCAGGTGTGCATGGATTTTAGCGTCCACAGTTGTGCATCGTGTGCATGTGCGCTTTTCGTGCATTTCTGGATGGCGCATGTGTGCGTGCACCCTGTGTAGTCATAACGCACCTTGATTTTATAACTAGTTGTATGCTTTTGGACCTTTTGGAAATGATTTTTTGGTAGTTTTGGTGCATGGGTGGACTCATAGATATTTGAAGATGCTGGATTCCTGTGACCATTTGCGGACAAAATTTCAGTGATAACAATGAGTACCTAATATGGCCTAGTAGTCGGGACTCAATGTTTTACTCCATAGTGATGTTCAGAGGGGTTGTTGGAGAAATTTCTATTTTCAACACACTAGTTAAGTGGGACTTAACTGACCAGTTCTATTTTAGACTTTCTAATCTTAGACCATCACTATTATGCATGCATTCATAATTATAGGATGCCATTTCCTATATGAGTGAAGATCACTCACTCATTGATTAGATAATAATATGCATTGATTCTCATTCTTCATTGTGTATCTATCTTCCTTTTCTTGATAATCTTTGTTTGTGTATGCTTTAGCTAGATCTCCTGTGTAGGTTTACATGAACCACTGACAAGAAGCACCCCAAATATTTTCAAAAGGAGAAGAAGAAAGAATTGATATCATTGGATGTTGAGGAACAGGTGAAGATAACATCAAACTTGAAAGGGAAGATAAATTTCACTTATGTTTAGAAAGAAGTGGCATTAGTTAGTTGCAGTCACAAGGAGCAGAAGGTGATGAATGAACTTTTCTGCATTAAAATCTACATGAAGAAAAGCAAGGTGGATTGTTTGTTCGATCTAGGTTCAAAATCCAAATTGATATCTACAAAACTTGTTGAGAAAATTGAGTTGGAATTGAAAGTGAGAAAGAAGTGAAAATTAAAGTTTTCCATCAATCAAAACTTTGTTGATGAATTAGTTGCAAATGTGGTCCCTCTAGACATATGTGGAGTCATCTTGGGAAGTCCATATTTGTATGCGAGGGGTTCCATTTTCAAAATTAGAGAGAACCAGTATAGACTAGTCAAGGATGGAAAATCCTATGCCATAAATGCACATAAGGACAATGATAGTATCTCTCTTATTAGTGATCATCAGGAAAGGATAATCATGGGAAGTACAAAGAAGTTTGTCTTGTTGTTCCTAAGAGAAGGAAAATAACAAGGAGTGTTATAAAAATAGGATCAAAGAGAAATAAAATAAAAATAGATGCGGGAATAAAATACAAAAGATACACAATACAATAGAGACATAGATATATGTGGTTCACCCATTGTGTGCTACATCCATGAGAGAAATTTCCAGGTCCTTCCTTTTTATTATCTAGCAAATGAAGGGATACAACCTACAACACACTTGTTGTAACTTCATATTCTTTCGCTCACATTATCCTCTCTCAGAATACAATATATACACTCACATACACAACCACAATACAAAATTCCCTCATCCAAAATTGTGTTTCCTTTTTTGGTAGAAAACCCTAACATAACTTCTACCGTCAAATATGTGACCTTATATTTGAATGGTCCATAGTTATTACAAAATTACAATATTTTACAAGAAATTTTTCCCAAAAAATTTCTTGGGGGCCTACTGGCCCCCATGCCCTCCAATCAGGTGGGTAGGTCCCCCTCAAACCCCCTTCATTCAGGGGACATCCTCAAAACCCCCAGAAGAAGGGGGCTAGGCATACCTGCATATGTATCAGGAAGATAATCAAGCTCCACAACAAACAAAGAGAAGGCAGGAAGTTGGAGATGAATGCATCCTTGGAAATATGTCATGAAGAGAAGCATCAACAACTACAAAAACTGATTGAATCCTACAAGGAAGTGTTTCAAGGGCCTCAGAGAATACCACCCAAGAGAGAGGTTGAACATGAGACTTAGTCGTTGTTGGAGTCACCACTACCTAACATTGGATTGCATAGGAAGTTTGTCATTGAAGAAGATAAAGTAAAGAAGCATTTGTAGCAATTTTTGGAGCAGGGAGTCATCAGACCTAGAACATCACCATGTGGTTCATCCATCATCATGGTGCCAAAGAAATATGGAAGTTGGAGAATTTTCATTGACTATCGTGCCCTGAATAAGATCACCATTAAGAATATATATTCTTCCCAAGGATTGATCACTTGTTGGATCAACTGCATCAAGACAAATTATTCACTAAGATGGATCTCAAATCAAGTTACCACCAAGTGAGGATCAAATAAGAATACGTGTCGTAGACAGAGTTCAAAACAAGACAAGGTTTGTATGAGTGGATACTAATTCCTTTTTTATTATGCAATGCACTTGCAACATTTATTATACTCATGAATGATGTACTACATCAATTCATTGATTATTTTGTAATAGTATATCCGGATGACATACTAATCTTTAGCAATACCTGGAAAGAGAACCTATCACATGTGACACAGGTATTAGAAACCTTGAATAAGACTCAATTAATTTTCAGCTTGCAGAAATGCGAGTTTGGGAAGACTTCCTTGATATATCTTGGGCACATGATTGTATGATGATAGATGAGGGTAGATCTAGAGAATATTGCAGCCATCACCCAATGGCCTATTCCCACCAATGTGACAGAGGTCAGGAGTTTCATGGGAGCAGCTCAGTATTTGAGAAAGTTCATTGCAAACTTCTCCACAATAGCAACACCATTTCATGCCATAACTTCCAAAGGACATTTTGGCATGAAAAAGATAGTGGTGAATTTGAAATGGTATGTGTATTGGCCAAAGATGCAGGAGAAGGTGGAAACGTTTGTTAGAGGTTGTGTTCTTTGACGCACTAGCAAGCCAAGCAACCAAAAACTTGGTTTGTACATGCCACTTCTAGTTCCAAGAAGATCTTGGGAGAGCATCTCCATGGATTTTTTTGGAGGTTTTCCTACAACTCATAGAGGCCATGACTAATTTTTAATAGTGGTAGACCATTTCAGTCAAATGTGTGTTCTCATTCCGTGTAAGAAGAAAATATCTGGACAAGAGGTATTTGAACTATTTTTTAGCCATGTCTGGGTACACTTTGGATTTCCAACTTGCATCATATCTGATAGGGATAGAAAGTTCTTGGGTATATTTTGGACAACACTTTGGGAAACAATGAATACTAAGTTGAAGTACTCCACTACCTTCCATCCTCAAATAGGTGGATGAACCAAGGTAGTAAACAATACATTGGTGCAATTTTTGAGAGGACAAAATAGAAAACATCCAAAAACTTGGGACAAACAGATAGTATACATTCAACACTCTTACAATAGAGCACTCCATTCTTCCACCAATAAGTCTCCTTTCAAGATGTGTTTTGGTTTTCTACCTCCTTCACCATTTGGCATTGTTTATGGAAATCAAAAGTAATAAGTGGAACTAGAAGGAGAATAATAGAAGGCAACAACATTCATGAACAATATCAGGTAAATACATATAAGGGTTCATGAGCAACTCGAAAAGAGACAACAGTTGTACAAATACAAGCATGATCATCACAAGGAGGATCATAAGTTATGTGTTGGAGACCAGGTGTAGCTTTATCTCTATAGGGAACGATTGTAAGGAGAATAAAATAAAATCAATCCCCTTAGATATGTATTTCTTGATATCATTGAACAAGTGAAAGATAATTCTCTCAAGTTGAAACTTCCACCTTATATGCATATCAACTCAGTTGTGATCATGGAATATTTGAATTTATTCGAACCCTCCATGTTGGATGAGGACGAAGAACATTCGGTACTTATGACTATTGAATACCTTGCACCTCAAGGATTTGAGGAGTTGAAGGAAGACAGAGCATTGCATCAGAAGGAGCAGACGACTTGCAGAGGATAGCATGAAATGTGGTAGATTGGTCTCTAAAGGATAGAAAGAAAGTAAAGCAAAGTAGTATGAGAGGAATCGTATCATAAGCAGGTTTCATCATCTATCCTTGGTGTCTTTTGGGGACCAAAATCCCCCGAATGGGGAGGTATGATCCAAATCGTATTGAACAAGAAAATTGGCTATCAGCTTAGGACTCTAAGATGACCAGCATAGGCATTGTTAAGGCTATGGATGATGAAGAAAATCATCTTGTTGGTGTGAAGGGGCCCATGCCATAATGATTGATTTCCATTTTGTATGAAAAATATGTAAATTCAAGTAGTATATTGTTGTATGTAAATGAATAATGAGACTCTCATAATACCTTTCACATGTGGGATAAAATACAAACAAATAAACAAATTACAGAGAAACAAACCGAAGAGGAGATGGAAATTTGGGGACACATGACCTACAACCTATCCTCCCAGATGACTCAACATTCTATATAATGTATCCTAACAATGAGAAAGGGCTTCTTTGGTTGTAAATGAGGTAGAGAGGATACCTAGATGACACTGAGGAGCATAGATATGTACTAGAGAGATTGTAACTTTCCCATTGCAAAATAAATAAGACCCTAGCCAAAGCCAAAATAATGTTGTTTTTCCCATTTGGGTTTCCAAGGTAAATTCTGAGTTTATGTGTGGTTATCTTCATGGATTATATTTTCTTATGAATGGTTAATGTGTGCACCATAACTTAATGGTTGTCTACATTTTATTTAGCAAATGGAATTTTATACTAGTTATTGTCTGAGCTTGTTTTATATGAATATGATTTTTATGGGTGTGTAAGAAAGACTAATAACTCTTTAACCATAGTCGTGCATTGAATTTCGAGTTGGGAATCGATTTACATCCTTCTTGATTCGTTGTGAATTCATAGGGGGTTTCTAATTTTCTTTTTGAGTCATTAGGCATGTTCTCAACTTTGTTGGATGTTTTATATTTTCCCACAAATCATAGACAACATGTATATTGAAAGTTGGAGTTGTTTGGGCATTCATTAGACACCAGGGGACCGTATACACATTTTTGTAAGTTTTCCTGCTATCAAATTGACCCCAAAACGTTTTTTCTTTGTTGTTGAATTCCAGAATAACTTCAATACATTTTTCATTGTCCGTGAATGTCCAAGTCAAATTCCATACGTTTTTCTTTGTCAATAAAGGCCCAAATTGAATCCATTGTGTTTTTAGTTGCTTTGGGTTGCCAAAAATCACCCTAGGCATTTTCTGCATCATGGGTTATTAAGAATAGTCTCCCAACGGTTTTTTTCATGCTAGGGGTGATCCAATTCATCCCTTGAATTTTCTTTTCAATTGTTGGTCAACAAATTTGACTTTCCCAAGTTTTCCCTCCATGTTTGGGCACTAAATCTTCCTCTTATCTCTTTGTTTTTGCTACGGGTCAACCTAATTTGACTTGGATTTATCTTTGGTCAAGTTCCCTTCGTTAGTCGATCGACATTCATCCCTTGGTTGACTTTCATGTCCTTCAACTCGACTTGGACTGATTCGAATTGGATAAATTTAACTTGACTCATTTCAACTTAGTCGATTTGCATTTATTCTGACCTGACTATTCACATATTTTCGACTCATTTGTTTCCAAATCGACTTCTCATTTCTTTCCAACTCAATTGGTGGCTTGATTGGTCAACAAATTTCCTATCATCCAAAGAGCCAAGTTTATGATTGTTTAATAGAGAATTTTGTGTTGGTGAGACGTATAGGCTATAAGCCTCTCATTTACAGATCAAGTACAAAATTATGGTTTGATTTTACAAAATCAGGCTTATAACACTAAATGTACATCTCTATGGACTAGTAACAAATAATACATATAACCTATGCTAATGTTTCCTCCCCCACTTGTGTCTCATGGTAGCACACTATAGTGTTTTCAAGATTCTAGAAGAGTCGAACCCAATCCCATAGTACTACAATGACAGGTCATGGCATATGCTCTGGAAAATCCTTTTTCTACAACATTGGGACAAGGTGGGTAAGTCTGACTAGGTTCCTATGGAAGTTCTATAAAACTTTATCGCCATCC
This sequence comes from Picea mariana, assembly GCA_032191745.1. Classification (NCBI taxonomy): domain Eukaryota; kingdom Viridiplantae; phylum Streptophyta; class Pinopsida; order Pinales; family Pinaceae; genus Picea; species Picea mariana. The sequence continues at coordinate 40,137 of JASDQU010586714.1, read as the reverse complement.
CCTCTGGGATGGTCTACGTCATGTTATCTGTACCTATGGTGGGGTTATCCTATTGGTTTTTTTGGTCTGATATCTACTCATTCAGAATAGTTTCTTAAAGTCACGATCCATGCCAAACATATGTTGTTTTTGGTTTTCTTCTTGACTTACTTTTTAAATAAAATACATAAAAAAAATTATAACTTGAGAACTATAAATAGTGTTACCTATTTCTCCTACTTAGGTTCCAGGTGGTACGAGCATTTTTGGATCCCTGCTAAATTTTATCCCTTCATAGGGATAGTTATTGATAGCCATGATCTGACACACCCACCAATGAAAGAAATCATCATCATAAGGGCTTGGAAATCACCCACCCCTAGTCATTTCATGATCTCCATCCATCAATCCATACAAGATTATTTGAAATGGTGTAGCCGTAAAATCACTTATGGGCTGATCACTGGCACTCTCTCAAAAATGAAGGTGCATAGAATGTTGTCATATATGAAGTTTTTCATCTTAACTTACAAGATGAGTGTTCATGCACAATAATAATGATGAGATCCAATATAATATTGTGGGCCTAAAGCATTCTAACACATAAAAAAATTATGGTTTTGATTCCCTATGAACTATCATTGATCCTATAATTCTAGTAATGGTGCATAATACAATTTTCAAGCTAAGACTCTCTATGCTCCACACTGACATTTGACTCCCAACTTTATGAGTTCCTGGGGAACAATAGGTGGCTATATATTTTTCAATAGTCATCCCTCCACCACCTTGAGTCTTGAGTTTTACTACATCACCTCGATGTGAGAGTCCTATTATGAAGTATATTTCTTTGACCTCTAGCTTTAAAGGTTTCCCATCTAACATGAAAGAATAAACATTGGGTTCCCAATAGTTTATTAGAACCTGTAGCAATCATTTTTGACTTGTCATATTTCTAGTCTCGAAAAAAATTATTAGGCCACAATTCTGGAGGGATTCTAGCACCTACAAGTCATTTATAACCTAATTTTTTATTTCCTCATGCTCCCTTTCTCATTGTCCAATCACTATCTAGAAAATTTGATCAATGAAATAGGTTAGAACTTTGTTTTTTGACTTTGGTCGGGCTTGTACGCATGCAACAAAAATGCTATGTTCATACATACGTGGGATATATTGTGGACATGTGCTGAATAGGATTCATGTATGCGCCCCGTGCTAAAGGAGGGAGCGTACACGCCCGTCCCCTTTAAAAAATTTCCAATATAAATTAAATTTTAGGAAAAAAGGAAACAAAATGGATGAAATTGAAGGGGAGGGATAGGCCTCTTACCTAGTATTGATGGAGTGAAATTTCATTTTCAGTGGCTTCCATAATCATCGACATAATTTAGGGGTTTTTTTCCCAAAATGCACTATTGGCTTCGATAATCATCCACATTATTTTAGGGGTTTTTTTTTCCAAAATGCACTATTTTGGGTAAAGATGAAAATGACATGGTAAAAAATCCATTCTTTCACTATTTAATCAATTTTTTTTCCCACTTGACTATAGTTGTTTTCCTTCATTATGAATTTCTGCCTAATGGACTAACTTTCAAGTGTAGAATATGTTTAGTTGTGTATTTTTTCATGGAATATGTCATTCCAAGGTGCTTTTACACATTTTCTCAGTGTTTTAGTTCGTTATTTGACTCTTCGACAAGTGATGTTCTCTATTATTGCCATATATGGTAGGTCATTTTCCACCTGCACTTTGCATTATCAATATCGTTTTCATATTTTCCTTAGGGCCAATCCCTACTTACAACACCAACCTTTCCACTTTCTTTAAAAGTGTCTTCTTGTTTTCGGTAGAGCCTCCCTATTCATGGGTTCCCTAATTAGTACCTTCCTATCCATTTTTGCACCCATGTTGAAGTTTTTATATAGGCTCAAGATCCATATTTATTCTTGCCATAACTTTTCATTGAAGCTTCATAACTTATTCTCATTCTTATTCTTGTCAATGTTTCATAGAAACCTACATAGGAGATCTAGCTAAAGCAAGTACAAAAAAATCTTATCAAGAAAGGAAGAGAAATTCAATATGGAAGAATGAGAAAATATATTCACATTACTCCAATGAGTTGATGATTGATACATAGATGATGATCAATATGATCAATATGATACAATTAATGAGTATAATACACTCATATATAAAACATAACATTCCATAATAGTAGAATGCATGCATGCATAATAGCATAATAGTGATGATCTAAAATAGAACTAGTCAATTAACTCCCACTAAACTAGTGTGCCGAAAATAGAAATTTCTCCAACACCCCCCCTAAACATCACTATGTAGTAAAAAATGAGTCTCAACTACTATGCCATATTAGGTACTCATGTACAATGCAACTAATGAACACTGAATAAAAATGAGGAAAAAGGTAAAACCACATGGGAACAAAACTCCCCCTCAAAAGACAATGCATCAAAAGAAAAAAATGAAATTGCTAGGAAACTTTGTTCTTCACTACAAGACGATTCTGCAAAGTCTAAAACTTTTGCTCACTGAAAATCTTCATAAATATGTAGAAATATTTATGGATCTGTTGAAGTCCTTTGGAAACCTGTCTAGCCTTGTACCTCTTGATCCCATTGACCCATCTGCACTTGAAAATATTCCTTTCTGGTGTAAATGCAACTAAATGGAAAGTCTAATTATGTAGGAGTGAGTCATACTCCTTCTGCATGGCTTCTTTCCTGGTCCGGATTATTTTCGACACGAAATGAGAGTGGAGATATAATAAAGAAATGCATAGAGATTGCAGATATTCAATAATATAGTATAAATGTATCAGAGATGCAACCATAAACACAGATATACAGTAATACACGATTTCTATTAATCAAAGAAATGTACAGAGACTGTAAAAATATAGAGTGAAAGACTCGCTAGAATGGTCGTAGCTTATCTTTGAGAAGAGATGTGACGGCTACTCGCATTCGCAAGAAGATGATTACAATGAGGCTTTGAAAGCCTTTTTACAATAAACGAGAATTCCAAAAGTCCTAGACATCCAAAAACCTAACCCTAGGAGATGAAGCGCCAAAAGTCATGTGGGTCCCGTTTGGGTAAGTGATTACATCAACTTCCTGGGGTTGTAACTTTTGCATACGATCTCCGTTTTAGGTGTGTGATAGCTCGTTGGAAAGGTATCGTTGAGGAGATTCATTTTGGGGGCTCAATTATTCCTTTGGCTATCATTGAGAACCTCAATCTCGAAAAACCTTCATTTAGTCCCTCAAAATGGCCCCAGAAGTTAAAACCTGCTAAAAATAGTAAATTGCCAAAATTGCCAGAAAACAGTTTTGAGCCAGTCGAAAAAGGTGGGTGGCCACTGATATCCACCTAGATCAATCCTCCCTCCCTAGGAAGCAATGGTCTCCATTACGTTGAGTTCCTGGGGGAGAGGGAAAATCGTTTGCTGGATCTGCATCTGGGTGAGTTGCTTGTATTGTTGGAATCGTCGCGCTACTTCGTTTGTTGAAGGTCGTCACGAACCTGTCGCTGGAAGGGTTGAACCTTTTTAACCAGTCTGGCTACATGAGATGACTGTGTGCAGAAGGAATCTTTATGCTTTTCTGCAACCTTGTCGATCTGCTTCTGGTGGATAGAAGGTGCTTGGGCCGAGGCTGTAGTGGTTGCAGTATCCTTTTGTTCCCCTTTTGAATAGATTGTGGAGAAGATGAATTTTGTAGTTGTTGGGCTCCGGATTTATAACATTTTCTTGCTGCTTCTTGAAGACATTGTTTACTCTCCTGAAGACTTTTGTTTAGCAAATGGCATTCTTTCTGTGCTATTCATGTTCTGTTACACATATATGTTCCATTGCATACAGAAACCGTGAAGTGCTTCCAAAACCACAAATGAGCGAAGAATTCAACTATAATGTGGATGCACTATCACCTCTTGGTGCAAATACGGTAAAGGGTAGACAAGGAGTAATTTATCTCTGGGCAAAGTTACCAAGTGGTGTTGTTGAAGTTGTTTGCAAAAAGACATGGGGTTATTGTTAACCCTGGTGGTGCTAGTGGAGGACCAGGGTATGTTTGTGTTTTATTTGGGAATGCTTTCGGCAATATTATTCAAGATGTGCAAATGGTTAAAGTCATCATTTACTTCATTTTCTGGGGCTATTGGGCAATATGAAAAATGCCAAGATAAGCTAAACAGAGTGCTCATAGCTGGCAAAACCCAATAGCTAGCATCAAAGTATCTAAATTTGTGCATAACGCAGGGAAACCATTTTATAACTTCTAGGGCGCAAAGACACGACTGCCAGAGGTTAGAAACGTTATGTAACCTTGCCAGAGAGCTGGAAACGTTATGTAACACTACCAGAGATCTGAAACGTGGTGTAACATTGCCAGAGAGAGATGGAAACGTTATGAAACATTGCCAGAGACCAAAAACGTTATGGAAAGAGATGCCACGATTTCCAGAGACCAAAAACGTTATGGAAAGAGATGCCACGATTGCCAGAGATCAAAAACGTTATGGAAAGAGATGCCACGCATTGTCAGAGGCTGGAACATTATGTAAAGAGATGTCATGCATTGCCAGAAGGTTGTAAAACGTTGGAAAAACGTGAGGCTATGCTCGAGAAAAGAAAAGATGTAGAGAGCCATGCGTGGGGGGATCTGAAATGTGATAGAGCTGTTATGCTTGGGAGATGATAGAGACAGAGCATAGGGTAGAAGAATAGAGGAATGAGAGTCTCCCAGCAGTTGTATTGTCCTTTTCATCTTCAATAAAAATAGTGAGAGTTTCAGTGATACGATTCCTGTTATTTCCATTTTGCTTTTGCTGTAGGTTATTCATTTTCAGTATGCATTGAGTTAGAGAACGGCCTGTTGACAGAGAAGGTAGGGCCCCCTTCGCTGGAAACAGAGTTGATACATTGTATCTACAGTAGATTTCATATTTGATTTCATCTTTTAGCAGTTTGCTCAGTGGTTTGATAGAAGTAGTATTTTATTTCATTGCAACCGAGAGTTTAGCATTATCTTTTCAGCCATTGATTTCATTTCTTCAGCTTTCACATTTAGATTTCTTAACATTCAAGAATTATTCTAGGTATCTCATGAGATAGAGAAGTTTCTTTTGATTGCCATAGAAAGTTTCATAGGATGGTTGCTGAGTTGTGTGGAGTGATAAGTAGCCAGAAATTACCTGTTTTCAGTTTATCTTTTACATGCATATACAGAGCAGTACCGGTTAGTACCGAGTAGTACCGGGTAGTGCAGAGCAGAGTAGAGTAGAGTCCAGTAGCTTCTTTCTGCAAGTTTCTTTTAGCAGTTCAGAGAGTAGCTTGGCATCCTTTAAACCCCCTCTTCAACCCTGCATTTCCTGTGCTGGTTCCTCTAAGTCTACCTTCCCGGGTTGACAATTAAATGTTGGTTTACATGGTATATCTGCAGCTCGACATTTTTGGCGCCGTTGCCGGGGAGGTACTAAAAAGGATTGGAGAGTGGGCTCCGAAGTTTTTCCAAGTAGATTTGATTCAGAGGGTGTGCATTTGATTCAGTAGAAGTAATCTTCATTTCAGAGTAGAGTGCCTTTCTTTTTAGCATATGCCATTTCCTTTCAGCAGAGTTTTTGTTGCTTTCAGTTTACATAGAGCAAGTGTGTTTTCATTCTCAGTAGAAGGACATTTCATTTAGCAAGTATGCAGATTTCATTTCAGGCAAGTGTGAGTTTGCAAATTAGTTTTCAGAATTGGTTATTTGGTGTGACTTGCAAAGCTCTTTAGCAAACCCCCTACAACAAAAGAAAAAAATCACAAAAAGTTGATTAATGGATTCAAGAGTAAGATTGAATGAGCGGAAGAAGAGATTGTTGCAAGAACTCTCGTGCATCTTGCAGGAACTTGAAGAGATCTCTGCAGCTCAAGAGATGGAGGAGGGAACAGTTGATTCAGTGGTTCTGTGTGAACATCTATGCCAAGCTGTAGAGAAGACTGAGCAGTTAGAAGTTCCAACAACAAAAGAACATGGTATGCATGATTACATTGAACAATGGTTTCAATCTTCTTCACAGCTTTCAGATGCTCTTCTCCTTCAGCAGTTCTTGGAAATCACTCAACCAGTGTTACTTACTCTTCATGCCTGGGTAACTATGCACATATATCTTTTATCCAAGGGTATGAATTTGTTGTTGATTCTGCTACATCAGTGGCTACATTGGTTATTTGCCTACACTTAAAGAAATGTCTCTTTTTCTTTAGGTAGGTAGGTAGGGTAGTGAATAAAAGATAGCACTTTTGAATAGTTTCTATTTTCTGCAAATAAAAAGGACATCAGCAACATAGGTAGACCTGCACAAAAAGGAAGTATTCAGATGAAGACTTTGCAGTTTTGGTACTCATGGACAGCTTCATTAGTTTGCAGTTCTGAAGAACAGTCTATTCTTCTGTTTTCTATAAACATCCAACACAGAGGACAGCCCATCAGACTCATAACAACATAAGCTTTGAAGCAAGACAAGAACAGAATGTGTGTTCTGCTATAGGCCTCTCATTCTGTCACAGTACTTACATTATACAGTAGAACCTGACAACATACAGCTAAGCTCCATCTGGTTATGAAAGGTAACAATACTCTAAGGTATGAATTCTTCTTTGAATTTATTTATATCATTAAATGTAAGGAAATTTTATTATGACTTCTACTTATACTACTTGCTAAATCCATTACCTTCCACCTTTCAAAGCATCATCATCCAATCATATCCATTTTCCTTTCCCTCTTTTGCTATCATCATCTCGTACTTGTCCCTATATCTCATAAGTTCCCTATCCTCTGTTTTCCATCTAAACCACAGTCTCAGACCAATGAGGAGAAGAGGGACAGCATAAGCCAAATTATAATGCTCAACCACTGGTTAATGATGTTCTTGTCCCCACAGAGTGTCAGGGTGGAATCAAAGCATTTTCTAAGAAAGAAGAGGACTGCCGAGCAATGGTTTCTGATAAACAAACTCTAGAAACTAGTGTTTTGCAACTGACAGATAAAATTAAGGTCATATCTGAAGAATTAGAGGCAGCACGTAAAGTCTGGGAATTGGAAAAGGATGGGATTTTCTCACAGATCGTAGCAGCACAAAAGCAGACTACGGAGATCGCTAAATGTAGCCTAAGTACAGAGCAAGCATGGAATGCAAAAAAGGAGAACATTTTGTCTTCATTCGGCAGGACATATGAGAAAAAATTGAAGACATTTTTATGCAGAAACAAAAGGTTTTACTTGAAAAGATGGAGTTGGAATGTCAATTGAATGACTCGAAGGCAATGACTAGGGAATTACTTGAAAATTTTGAAGATAACGGACACTTGTGGGAAAC
>JASDQU010586714.1:70-25422 GCA_032191745.1 Picea mariana | reverse complement strand
ACCAGTTGGTAACTTTGCTCCAGAGATAAACTACTCCTTGTCTTCCCTTTACCGTATTTGCACCAAGAGGTGACAGTGCATCCACATTATAGTTGAATTCTTCGCTCATTTGTGGTTTTGGAAGCACTTTATGGTTTCTGTATGCAATGGAACATATATGTGTAACAAAACATGAATAGCACAGAAAGAATGCCATTTGCTAAACAAAAGTCTTCAGGAGAGTAAACAATGTCTTCAAGAACCAGCAAGAAAATGTTATAAATCCGGAGCCCAACACATACCTATCATTTTTCAGCAAAAATTTTGACCCCACCACCCCTTTTCGGTTCCCTCGTCATCATGGCCCATACCCGTAGCCAAGACTTGGAAGCTCACTTCAATACCTTGCAATCTAATTTCACAGATACCCAACAAGAAGTGAGACAGCGCAGTGCCAATATTGCCACCATCAATCAAAATATGCATTCCTCAATCGTCGTATCAATCATCGAACTCAAAGAATGCCTCAAACAAGACATAACTACCTAACTTGAATATGTTGTGTCGATGATCTACACCAAGCTGCATATCCCTACAGATCCCTCTTTTTCTGACCCACCTTTTCATATCGAAGCTAAAACTTCCTCTCATTCCCATAATTCTCAACCCCATCACTTTCAGCATGACCTACACCTTCTGCGGGTGGATGTGACCAAATTTGATGGCTCAGATCCCACTGGTTGGGTAACTTAAATGGAAAATTGTTTCTCTTTGTACAACATTACAAATGATTTGGCCAAACTCTGGTATGGTGTTCTCCATCTAGATCAAGAACGTTGGCAATGGTGGCAATGGTGGCAATGGAGAAAAACTTCCCATCAAGGGTATGTCACTTGGACACACTTTGTGGTAGATATTTATGAGTTCTTTGACACTTAAATCAACCATTTAGGCTGTTTGGCAAAGTTGAAACAATATGGAACTGTGGAAGACTTTAAAGCTGCTTTTGAGCAACTGGATTTTCATACAGAGGGCATGTCTGATGTTTTTTTTTTAGAATGTTTTATCAGCGGCCTCAAGGATGAGATTCATGCCCATGTCCTCATGGATCGGCCTCAGAGTTGGGTGGAGAATACTAAAAGATCTATGGAATCACAACAAGTTGTCTCTTCTCAAAACCAGAAACCCTCATTTTTTCCTCCCACTAAACCAGTAAATCCCACTACTCCTTCTGCTCCACTAAAGATCCAAAAATTAACCAGGGATGAAATGGTTGAACTCCAACTCAAAGGTCTTTGTTATAATTTTGATGACAAATATTTTTCGGGCCACAAGTGTAAGGAACAAAATATTTTTATGGCCATCTCGGAGGATATCTCGGAAGAGGATGTTGAAACTCCCCTTGTGTCTGAGTCACCTGAACCCACTGACATAACCCCTCCCTTAGACCCTCCCTAAGTAGAACCAGTCATTTCCCTAAATTCTCTCACTAGCTTCTCGGCTCCCCAAACCCTCAAGCTAATTGGTTACATCAAGCATAGGAAGGTCATCATTCTTGTTGATAGTGGAAGCACCCATAATTTTATTCATCACCGCATTGCCCAAGAAACTCATTGCTATATCCATGAAGTCAATAATTTCCAAATCATGATTGCCAATGGAAGCTCCATGAAATGTGGAGGGCATTGTGAAAATGTGTGTCTCCAAATTGGTGATTACCATCTTAAATCTCATATGTTTTCTATTGACATGGGCGATTGTGACATTGTGTTGGGTGCAGATTAGATAAGGACTTTGGGTCCCATTCTCATGGATTTTAAGGAATTAACCATGCAATTCAACTAGGAGGGCCAACAATATAAGTTCCAAGGAATCACCATTGGTTCAACTGAGATCATTATTTCCCATCGCATGGAAAAGCTACTCAAAAAAGGTCATTTTGGCATTATTTCCCAACTCCATGCCATACAAGAAACTGAGACACCCTTTGTGCTCCAATCCATTCTCTTTAAACATCAAGTGGTCTTTTCCACTCCCCAGGGACTCCCTCCTTCCCGTGGTGTTCATGATCATTCCATTCCCCTTGTACCAGGAACCCTTCCTCCCAATGTCTGTCCCTATTGTCACCCCTTTTCCCAAAAAAATGAAATTGAGAAAATGGTTCAAGAACTGCTTAACACAGGCATTGTCCGCCCTAGTACGAGCCCCTACTCTTCTCTTGTGGTCATGGTCCTGAAGAAAGAAGGTTCTTGGCACATGTGTCTTGACTTTTGCGCCCTCAACAAACTCACCATTAAAGACAAATTTCCCATTCCTGTCATTGATGACCTCTTGGATGAATTGAGTGGTGCCTAGTTCTTTACTAAACTTGATATTTGTTATGGCTACCACCAGATATGTATGAAAGAGGAAGAATTTCTGAAGACTTCCTTTAGAACTCATGAGGGCCACTATGAGTTTTTGGTCATTCCCTTTGGCTTGTGTAATTCCCCCTCCACCTTCCAAAGACTCATGAATCATGTCTTCCATCCTTTTATCCATCATTTTGTCTTAGTTTTCTTTGATGATATCCTCATCTATAGCAAAACCTAGACACACCATCTTGCTCATGTGGATCGAGTTCTCCATCTACTCTCTCAACACCAACTTTTCCTGAAATAGTCTAAATGTTCTTTTGGCACCTCGGAAGTCAAGTACTTGGGTCATCTTGTTGGCAAGGGTGACGTCAAGGTGGATCCTAAAAAGATTGAATCTATAAAATATTGGCCTCACCCAAAGAATCTCAAAAGCTTGCATTGATTTCTGGTCTTAATAGGTTATTATCGCAAGTTTGTTAATAATTATGGAAAGATTGCGGCACCTCTCACTGCACTCCTTAAAAATAATTATTTCACTTGGAGTCCAGCAGCTACTCAGGCTTTTCAAACCTTGAAGATGGCCATGTGCACCACTCTAGTCCTGGCACTCCCTGATTTCACAAAGACCTTTATCTTGAAATGCGATGCTTTAGGGAAAGGAATTGGCACTGTCCTTATGCAAGAGGGTCGGCCTTTGGCCTTTACCACCAAACAACTGTCTGAATGAAATTTGGGCAAATCAATCTATGAAAAGGAAATTTTGGCTACTCAGCATGTCATTGATCTGTGGTGCCCTTATCTATTGGGCCAATGCTTCCAAATTAAGACAGGTCATCAAAGCCTCAAGTATTTTCTGGAACAACGCATTTCCTCCCCAGAGAAACAAAAATGGGTGACTAATCTCTTTGGATATGATTATGAGATCATTTACAAGAAAGGCAAAGAAAATGTGGTTGCGGATGCACTTTCCCAAAAATATGAAGATGAAGGATCCCTTTTTTCTCTCTCCTTCATTGTACCAGATTGGCTCCAAGCCATTCGCCAGGAATGGCTACATGATCCCAAAAGTTCGCATCTAATAAAAAAATTGCAGTCCAATTCTCCAGTTTCCCCAGGGTACTCTTGGCTCCATGATGAGAATCGATACAAAGGACGTTTGTATTTAAGTAAACAATCAAAACTTAAATCCACAGTACTTTATGAGCTTCATGCTACACCCACAGCTGGGCACTACGGGTATACCAAAACCTATGACAAGGTCAAACCTTCTTTTTTTTTGGATGGTATGAAAGAATATGTTCATGATTTTGTAGTTGAATGTGATGTGTGTCAACACAACAAGGGAGAAATAGTCAAATCTCCTAGCACACTACAACCGCTTCCAATTCCACCTACTATTTGGAGGGATATCTCTATGGAATTTATTACATGCTTACCTAAATTGGGCAATAAATCAGTCATCATGGTGGTAGTGAATTTCCTTTCCAAGTATGTTCATTTCTGTTCTCTTCAACACCCATTTACAACATCCACTGTGGCTGAACTTTTCATGGATTAGGTCTTCAAGCTTCATGGCATTCCACATTCTATTGTTTTTTATCTTGACCCAACTTTCACCAACAATTTTTGGCAAGAACTTTTCAAGCTACAAGGCATCCAATTGCATCTCACCACAGCTTATCATCCCCAGACTGATGGTCAAACTGAAGTTGTCAACAAGTGTCTAGATACATATTTGAGTTCTTTTGCATATGAAAAGAAAAATCAATGGGCTCAATGGCTACCCTAGCAGAATGGTGGTACAACACTTCATACAATACAACTACCCGCATGACTCCTTTTGAAGCATTATATCGACAAAAGCCACCTTCAATTATTTTGTATTTACTAGGTGTATCAAAGGTCCAGGCGTTTGACCAAACGCTTACAGTTCAAGAAGCTATTCTCCATACCCTCAAAGATAATTTGGTCATGACCTAGAATCACATGAAGTAGAAAGTAGATCAAGGTCACTCTGAACATCAATTTGCAGAAGGGGATCAAGTGTTTCTTTGACTACAACCTTACAAGGAAAATTCCCTCAAGGCCGACCATTGTCAGAAGCTGGCGCCCAAATGTTATGGTCCTTATATTGTTCTCAAGCATGTGGGACATGTGGCCTATCAGTTATCTTTGCCTATTCATTCTAAGATACATCCCGTTTTTCATGTTTCATACTTAAAGAAGGTGATTGGAACTAAGTGCCAAACTCAAACCAAACTTCTCAAGTTGGATGAAGAAGGATCCATTTGGCTACAACCACAAGCAGTTTTGGACTAGCGTGAGTGTTGCTTGCATCAACGAACCATCAAGGTAGTGTTAGTCCAGTGGAAAGATACAACTCCAATAGATGCCACTTGGGAACCAACTACCATTCTGCAACAATTTCCACATCTCAAGCCTTGAGGACAAGGTTGTTTTTAAGGGGGAGGACATGTTAGGGACCTAACCCCTCATGTAGGTAGAACAATATATTCGGATGTAATAAAGGTCAATATTAATAAGGCCTTGCATTAAGGTAGAATAAATCGAATGTAAGAATACCTAATAGAAGCTTCTGCTTCTAGAAGGATCTTCCTCTATATGGTTCTTTTGATAGACATATTTAGTATAAATAGGAGTCGAGGGTATGAGAACCCTAGCTTGAATATTATTGTAATAGAGCTCTACTCGACTGGAGGTGCCCCCCTCGAAGAGGCAAGTGAACATTGCTCTCAGAATGAAAGTGCTCTTTCTGGTGTTATTCTAATATCATTTTAGTGTTATTGGGGTGTTGTTATGGTTATATCGTTGTTTATCTGGCATTTACATCATTTTATTTTTGTTCTGCATACTTCTTGTATCTAGAATATTGCAAAGATGAATAAGTAGAATCAATATTGATGTTGTTCTTATTCATTGTTGATTCTAAAGCTTCCATATTCTTGAAAAATTTGGACTCATCATGACCATCTTTATCACAAAAGTTGCAATGTATGTCAGTCTTCTTATTTTTATATTTTTCTCCTTTGTCTCCATTAGGAGTGAAAACTGTCTGAGTGGGTTTGGGACCCTTATATTGTTTGTCGTTGTGGTGAGGATGTTGCTTCTTGTGATTCTTGGATTTATCTTTCTGATGGACAACTAAGGATTTGTTGGAGGTACCTGCAGTGCTGATCACTCCAAGTTATAATAGCTTATCTTTCTCTCTAATCAAAGCATCACAAAAGCTCTCAAGACTAGGTTTTTGATAAGCTTACCCTAGAGCCTCTTGCATGGCATAAAAGGTAGATACAAACATAGAATATTCACTACCCAACTTAGAAAGAATAAGATAGATGCAATGATCTTCTTCTATCTTTATCTTACATTCTTCACATAAAGTTCTGAGCATTTTAAGCTTAGATAGATAGTTTTCAATGAAAGAAAAATCACTTGGACTTAAAGTTAGTACTTGATTTTCTAACTATTTTTCTCGAATAATATTGTGTTTACCAGACAGAGATTCAATATTTTCCCAAGCTTCTTTGGGTTTATCAACTGATTGAAGGTGGAACCTTAAATCATGAAGGATGGGAAATCTGATTAATCCACGTGCTTCGTCATTCCTATTATCCCATTTTAATTTCTTATCAACATCAGTTGGTGTTGTTTCCCTTCCCAAGGTAATCTGGTAGAAGCCTTTACTTCTTAATAAATCCTCCCTATGGGATTTCCATTGGAAGTAGTTGGTGTTGGTAAGTAAGAGATTACTTATAGAAGCCATATTAAATATGAAGATAATATGCATTTAAAAACTGAAACTGATGATCTGAATGGAAAGATATTGAAAAGTTATACGGTTTTAAAAAAAGCGACACTAAAAATAGACTTCAGATGTGAGAGTTATGCCCTTTTAAAAAAAAACATAAATAGTAACCAAAGGACCATGTGGTGGTGTAAGTTGTTTTATGAAGTGACCCACTTTTATAAAGAGAAGTGGGGATCACTTTTACATTGAAGTTACTTCATGCAAAATAAATAACTCTAAAATAAAATATTAAAGCTACTTATAGTAATTCACTTTTATACTTGAAGTGAAATACACTTTGCAATTTTAGCATGAACTTTTTAAAAAAAAAGTAACAAAAGAGAGAATTGAACTCAAGACCTCTTACTTAATAAGACAACTTTTAACCAAATGATCTAGCAAAACATATTGTATTGTTTCACAAGAGGATTGTTGTTGTTGTTGTTGTTGGAGAGCATGCTAAAAAAAGACTGTTGTTGTTGTTGTTGTTGTTGGAGAGTGTGCTCAAAAAAAGTTGTTGTTGTTGGAGAGTGTACTCAAAAAAAGTTGTTGTTGTTGTTGACGTCTTTGGAGAGCGTGCTAAAAAAAAGATCTTTTCACACAAGAAATTTTTTTTTCTTCTCGATGATAACAAAGTTAGATCTCGGTTAGCTTACCTAAAAGATGCACCTTTTCATATATGTTTCTGATTTTTCGGGATCGCACAGGGTGCGGGGAAAAGAGAATATGTAGATCTAAAAGAGTAGCAACCCAGAAACAAATAATATAAAATTTAAATAAAACCAAAATAATACTTTGCAAAAGTTTAAAAAATGTGTATTCAAGCTTTATACCTTCAGATTTGACTGTAATGGTCGTATCTTGGGAAAACAGAATCATTTTCGAGTGAAACGAAAAGTGTTCAAGACTGAAACAAGTGCTCCAAACAAAATTGAACAATCCTCTCAACCCAAAAATGTACAAAAATGACAGAAAATGGAGATGAGGCAACTCATCTTCACGATCTCGTTCTGCAACAAGAGCGGGTCTTCAAACAAGCTCTGGTACCATGTTCAACAACACAGGTATTCCAATAGACGGTAAAAAAATTCAGTAACCACTCACATAATCATATCAAAGATCAACACATCGATGTTTTGACGTGGTAAAACCCCTACGGGGAAACATCCACGACCCTAGCCAATGCGGCCACTTGGAACAATTTATTAATTCAAAAGAAAAGGATTACAGAGAGATTTTACAAGACATGTTCTCACAATCGATCATCGACAAATGACACTCCATGCTCTTTAAATATAGATCATGGACCAATCGGGTGTTAAGACATGGATCAATGACCATTAAGATCGAGGAGAGTATGAACCATTAGATCACTCTATGTTGGGAACATATCGTGACCGTTGGATTTCCTAACTACAAATGCATACTAATGCATACTAAAGAAACACACCAAGAAAGACACTTTTACCCAACGACACATTAGACCAAGTAGATATTAACTAACTCCTAAGTGTCTAAATATCCTAACATTTAAGATAATAATTCCTAAATCACTATAGTTTTGATGAGTTAAAAGGTTAGGAGGGTTGATATTGTAACAAATATTTTGGAATTGTGAGATGCTTGTATGCACCATAGATTTTAAGAGAATGTTTTTTTCGTCTTCAACCTTCTTAGTGTCACAAAGATGACAAATTCTTTAATAAATTGTCCAACACCCTATTTCACTATGGATCCTAAGATAGTTATGTTGATCTTGTTGTTTACACTAGTCAAAATAGAGAGATAATTTTGATATTTAAGATTAGGGTTGATCACATCCTTACAATATCTTAATTTTCTTTTATCCTCCAATTCTTTGTTGTAACACAATTTCTCCTTAAGTTTAAATATAATAATATTTTGATTTATAATCATTATTTTGGAGAGTGACCTCTTCCATTATTCCCCAATGATTTAGCCAGGTTTGACATATTTATGCCAACCCCACTTGAGCCACATGTGGTATTCACTAGCGTTTGAAGAAATCTTAGTAAATCTCTTGTCTTCCATGTTACTTTTCTTGTTTGTGTACATTGTGTACCTACCTACTCATAGCCATGCTCTCAATGGGGGAAATAATTGATTCTATAAGAATGATATGATAGGGTGTATTTCCTTTTAATTTTGAGATTATAAGTAATAAAATAGTGTTGGATATAGGATAGGGTGTATAACCTTTAAGTTTGATATTACAGGTTATAAAAAACCATCTCTCCATGATTATCTAGAGATGTTGTAGCTCCAAACATCACAACCATATAAGATAACATGAGTGACCAAAGTCTCAAAGAGGAGTTTATTCATATCCCATAACCAAAGGTCCATTGATTTATAATTGTTTCCAAGTCCATAATAAGCTTTCCATCCTCCATTTACCATTTTATCAATGTTATAGTTCCAATTAAGCTTGTGATCAAGATCGCTTATGATATATTTATATGAAGTTACATCCTCCAAGCTATGGATGTCATAAAAAAAAATAATGTAAATGATATTTTTTGATTTAATTATGATCAACTTCATTTTTTCAGTGTTAATAATCATCCTCATACTAGAGCATAAATCCTTGAGAATTTTTAGTTTCATGTTGAGATCATAGGAAGTCCTTTCCATAAGAACAAGAACATTAGTGTAAAGCACCATAAAGAAGAATGTTGATGACTATACTAGCTATAGTTATGTGGACACAACTTTCTTCTTACAAACAACTATCTAACTTGTCAATGTGTATTCCAAAAAGGGCAGGGGATAATATACAACCTCTCGTAACTCCTATTTACAATTAATTTCTTTTGAGAACCATAAATGTTCCTAAACATGGAAATAACATTATTTTACAACCTTATCGTAATAGTTCTCAATTGGAAAGGAAAATTTATTTCTTCTAATATATTCCAAAGGTTATGTTGGAGTTACTTCACACACACCTAGGATTTATTTTTCCTAAGGTTATTCCTTGTTTATTAGTCATAATTAGTCATTATCCAGTCTCCTATATTTTAGGGGAGAATATTCTCTTTCAGTTGACACTTCAGTTTGACTAGTTGAGTTGAGTTTAGATGTTGCATTTGTTTTGTCACCATGAAACATTGGGATCATCACCAACTTACTATTGTTTGTTCAGTCAGTTAACTAAAGACTAGTTGAGTAGTTAACTCATCTAGGTGGCAGTTCACTCCCGTAACTGCCTTAGAGACTAGACTAGGTGGCAATTTACTCTTGTAACTATTGGTGTGTGTCTAGATCAATATAGACCACCACTATGGCTTATTATTTACTCATGTATCATATATCTATTGTAAATTATTTACTCTTTGAGTGTGGAATACGATTAATGAGAATTCTTCCATTCTTCCTATCTTGCTTCTTCTTTCTCAATTTCTCTCTGCAAATGTGTGTAGTATTTTCTAGCTAGATCTCTTATGTGTAGGTTCAACACAAATACATGGTATCAAAGCTGACGGACTGCTAAACAAAAGCTACACCAAACCATTTTTTACAGGTACAAAATATTGAAGACAACAAAAAGATGGATTATTCGCTGGAAATACTTCTCACGCCTCATAACTATTTGGAATGGAAGCCAAAAAAATTTCTTCATCTTAGATGCAGAAGATTATACCAAATAACCATGGAAATGGAAGTAGAGCCTGATTTTGTTGATGAGAAAAATGACTTTTCTTAATAGACAAGATATGGCCATAGGAAGTATCAACATGTCTGTTTCTCCCGAACTTTTCCATCAAGTATATGAAGAATCACAAGGATTAACTCCAAATGAATTATGGACCAGATTGAAGGTTCTATTTGGGAATAAATAATATTGTGAATATTTCATGAGGAGGTCGAACAGATAGAGCCAGAAGAGAAGGCATCAGAAGATCAAGCCTCTTATTATGAAGAGTCTTCTACAAAAGTTTTTGCAAAAAATAGTATTCTAATAATTGAAGATGATGTCTACTCCATTTCAAATTTATTTTCTGAAATTCATGTGGAAGATATATGGCATGCATATCAAGAGTCACATGCAGACACTGTTGCATGCACCATGCATGCATCTCAGGAGACAAAAAGGGAGCCATGCACATCAGACGCCATTCTAATATTTTATGAGCACAATTTGTAGCAACAAATTGGATATTTGAATTCATCTCAGGAAAATATCCAATTTCAAAAAACAAATCATCCAAAACGGAGTTCAGAAAGTGAATTTATGATCATTTTAAAATCAACAAAATTTCAGCATTTTTCTGGAAACGACCGTACAGTTTTCAAAATTTCATCCAAACTTTATTTGGATATTATTCATTACAATAAGATAAAGTGGATATGTGTGGAAATATCAATAATGCATATACTTCATCAGATCCGTGCAGACATCTACATCTTCAAAAAAATCTTCAAAGAGCACAAACTTTCACAGTTGCAAGGTCTTCTTGGAGTGAAGGACATGGTTTCTTAGCAACTTCCTTTTGTTCCTTTTCATTTTTTATTTTATGCATTGTAATTTGAGGGGGGGTTTTCTTCCCATGAGTTTTTCCCTCTTTCCTCGTTTAGTTCAGTGTATCTTTTGTATTTGGGTACCTAACATGGCCTCGTAGCCGGGACCCATTCTTTATCTTCACCATAGTGACGTTCAGGGGGGGTGTTGGAGTTAATTCACACACACCTAGGATTTATTTTTCCTAAGGTTATTCCTTGTTTATTAGTCATAATTAGTCATTATCCATTCTCCTATATTCTAGGGGAGAATATTCCACCTGGAGAATATTCTAGGGGAGAATATTCCACCTGGAGAATATCAACACAAAACTTGCACAATAATACCAACAGCTAAAACTCTAGCTATCAATGGAAATCACATGAGCAAAACCTATGCTCTGATACCATCTGATCTGAAAATAGGGGGCTAACTTGTTATGTTATGCAAGCACTCTCTATTTCATTAAAATAAAACTTTTCAGGACCTTGCTCAATGTCTTAGTTATGCAAGATAAATTATGTGCCAAGTTTATGCATCTTCTTTTAAATGTTCATGTGTGAGGAAATTTTATTTTAAATGGTTAAATATGTGTTTTAAATAAATACACAACAAACATAACTTGTAGCAAATAAACCATCAAACTCACAACAATGACAAGATGATAAAGGAGTTCACCCCCAACTGGCCTACATCTCCTTGAGCCTCCATCAATGGACTAGGCTCTCTGGGATTAGTTTGTCAAAGATTATTTTACAATATGTTGCTCAAATCCAATGGAAATACTGAGTGTACCATTGGGTTCAAACTACATAAAAACCTCAGAAATGACTAATAGAACTTTGAAAATGGACCATGGCTCATCTGGGCATGACCTCTTCTACATGTGGCCTTAAGCTTCCCTCAGCTTCCTTGTGGAAAAAAAACCTGTAAAAGTCCTCGAATGCCTCTGAAACCTATCCTGATGTGTTCATAGCATAATAATTAGCCAAAAATGACTATTCAGTCATAGAAAACAGACTTGGGCTCATCTGAGCATGGCCTCAATCAATGAGGGCTTCAAGCTCCTTGGAGCTCTCTAAAACTTCAATGGTGAAAAACCTACAAAATAAGTCTTCAAATTCCTTTGAAAACAGTTCCAATGGATTCAGAATGTCCGCAATCCCCTATATGGGATTTTTCGGCACCTCATTTGGCCAAAAAATGAAGAAGATAGGCCTCCTGCCATTTTCCTCCTTCAAGCTTGTTGTCTCTGGTTCGCCAAAACGCACCTTTGTACGTCCAACCTAGCTCACGCGCTCAATCTCATGCTAAAACATAGCACCAGGTGCAACCACAAAATGGTGCAAACTATAGTATGGTTAGGGCGCGCCCATCCCCTAACTACCAAAACCGTGGGCATATGGGTCCATGTGACCGCGCACAAATACAAAAGGAGCCAAAGGTTAAAACATGTGGTAACGGTCGGAAGGCGTGCGCCGGTGGTTACATGGCGTATATACATATGAATGGGGGCTGAACATATAAACTCATGCACATGGTGGTCATATGAATTAACAATACAACCACAGGTTGGGGCTAAGCCCCAGCCCGACCCCCGCCGAAATGTACAACAAGGCGAATTCAAATAAATTTCAAAACATTATATAGTAAGAACTATAATGTGGGTGCGCTGGTTGGTCGGACTTTGTCAAAGATTTTCCATGGTGGGGAGGTCTGGGGTTCGATCCCCATGGACTCCATAACATTTTAAACAACCAACCTATACCATGGTGCCACATGGCAGCCCATGTCTGGGCCACATGGCACCAAACCATTTGACAAAAAGATGCCATGTGTCTCAACAGGATTCATCCACATCTGCCAATCAACGATTTCCACATCATCAACTACCACCTCAGTGTACAAACATGCCACATCATTGTACAACCTCTGCCACATCATCATCCGTACGGACTGTACGGACTGTACAGTGAACACATTTTTTTTGCCTATTTGACGATTCGAAAAGAACACGATATATCACTCATCCGATGTCCGTTTGAACCCAAACAAGTTGCATTGGGTTCATGACGATGAGGGCTACACACCTGTTCGTTTTGAGGCAATTCCGAGAACTTTGATTTTTGAGCAAAATTTTGACCCCTAGTCCAGATTCTGATCACGCCTTCCCACTGAAAGGCTTTTGGACCCACAAAAGCTTATTATTATCTGCCTGAGCTTCAATACTCTTCTACTTCCAAGTTCTATCAACTGATTCTACTTGAAAAGTTTTTTTTTTACAATCACCTGGATACCTTGACATGCCTTGCACTGCAACTGGCTATGTCCCTCAACGACTGTTCTCTGGATGCTACTGACCCACTGTTCTCTTTGTGCTTGGAAGACTGCCATCCTTCCCACTAAGAATCAAGTCCCTCTTGTGAACTCTTTGGCGTCAAAACAATTCGCTCTACAATGGCTGCAAAAACTTTCCTGCGACATCTTGTCACAAACCAAGAAAATCATCAATCTTAAAAACAAATTTATACAAGACTGAGAATGATGTCAACAAAGTCTTTTTTCTCTTCAAGCAAACAGTCACATATTGTACTTCATCAAAGTACATGGCATTTTCCTGCATCTTGTTGTACTCAAAATCGACTTACAAGCCAACAAACACTATCGACTAAACACAAGTCGAAAAACATGATCGACACAACATAGTCATCAAGACAACATCGACACAAGTCGAGACTCATTTGAAACATATCGACCTTCCTAAAATGACAAGTCAACATTCATGATACACAATCATGTTACAATCATGAGTCATTCATGATGAATTTTCGCCAGGTTCATTGCTTACACATACACAAAAACACATGCATGTGCATGACTCTTCAACTCTCCTTCATGTACAAACATAAGTACATGAACCCAAAACATGTGGGTACATAAGAGCTGAATATGAAAAAGATATATGGCTGTAACAAGTGAGCATTATACCCCTCTTTTACATCCTCCTGGCGAAGTTGTGCAACAACAAGAGTGCCTTCAAATGAATTGCATTCACATGCAACTTGCATCATACAAGTTGTGATAAATCGCTGCAACTTGTCATACTCTCAACATAAATGGATACATAAGGCTGAAATGTGCATTTACAACAGAAAATGCAAGCCTTACTTGCTCAAGAAATCCAACCATTTCTTACCAAGCCAACTCATTGGTGATTTTTTTTGATGAATATCATTCTCTTGTGAATCATCTTGACTCACATCGATGATGGAATCTCCTCTTCCATTCTTGCTAGACTCTTCATCCATCTGCTTCTTGTGATGTGGATGAGTGGTTGGATGCAATGTCCAACATTGGTCAAGGAGATGACCCCTCTTCTAACAATGAGTGCAAATCTTTTGCATCCTCTTTTCAAGTTTTCTTTGCTTGTAAAGTTTCCTAAAAGTGGTCAATCTTTTCCAACATTTTGAAACATGATGGTTATATAAACCACAATATGTACATGGACTTTTTCTTCCATTTTTACATGCAAATTTATCATGTTTAACATAATCAAAAGCAATTGAATGATAGGTAGAATTATACCTTGAACATTGTCCTTTATCGCCTCTTTGAGGAGGTGAATTTGAAGAGTTACAAGCTCTCCTTTGAATACCAACAACAATGTTCTTGTCCGCATGGCTGTCATAACTCTCTTGTTTCATACATTTGCATTCATCTTGAACACAAGCTTTGCATGCTTGAGGGATTGAACTTGAAACAAAATTTGTTCTTGGAAATTTTTCCCTTGTCTCCTCAACTTTTGAATTTGCTCCATCTCTTTGTTCATATCCAAGACCACAATACTTGGGTCTCTCCTCAACAACAATAGGTTCAACAATGCCTTGTGCATGCTTGCCTAATCCTTTACCTTCATAGCCCATTTTTAACAATAACTTGGACACTATTCCTCTTGTGTGATTTTCAAAAACACCAAAGCATTCATCTTGAGAGGAATTTGAAGATAAACTAACATTACATACCTCATGTTCATGCATGTACTTGGTAAGGGTTTCCTTTGCCTCATGAAATTGAGTCTCCATCTCATGCAACTTTTCAAAAAGATGGTCTTTCTCCTCCTTCATGGCCATCTACTGCTCTTGAAGGGAAATGCTCTCTTCTCTATCTTCCCACAACTCTTGTACCATATCTCTCATGGTTACAAACTCCTTCAACATCTCTTTGTCAAAGAACTTGGATAATGAAGATGTATGAGAACTATCAATGTTTGAAGCTTCCTCCATCCTTGCAAGATATCAAACTTCAACACAAAACTTGCACAATAATACCAACAGCTAAAACTCTATCTATCAATGGCAATCACATGAGAAAAAACTATGCTCTGATACCACCTGATCTGAAAATAGGGGGCTGACTTGTTATGATATGTAAGCACTCTCTATTTCATTAAAATAAAACTTTTCAGGACCTTGCTCAATGTCTTAGTTATGCAAGATAAATTATGTGCCTAGTTTATGCATCTTCTTTTAAATGTTCATGTGTGAGGAAATTTTCTTTTAAATCGTTAATTATGTGTTTTAAATAAATACACAACAAACATAACTTGTATAAAATAAACCATCAAACTCACAACAATAACAAGATGATAAAGGAGTTTGCCCCCAACTGGGCTACATCTCCTTGAACCTCCATCAATGGACTAGGCTCTCTGGGATTAGTTTGTCAAAGATTATTTTACAAGATGCTGCTCAAATACAATGGAAATATTGACTGTACCATTGCGTTTAGAATACATAAAACCCCTAGAAATGACTAATAGAACTCTAAAAACGGACCATGGCTCATCCGGGCATGACCTCTTCTACATGTGGCCTTAAGCTTCCCTAAGCTTCCTTGTGGAAAAACACCTGTAAAAGTTCTCAAATGCCTCTAAAACCTATCCCAATGTGTTCAGAGCATAATAATTAGCCAAAAATGACTATTCAGTCACAGAAAACAAACTTGGGCTCATCTGAGCATGGCCTTAATTAATGAGGGCTTCAAGCTCCTTGGAGCTCTCTGAAACTTCAATGGTGAAAAACCTGCAAAGGAAGTCTTCAAATTCCTTTGAAAACAATTCCAATGGATTCAGAACATCCAAAAACCCCTAGCTGGGCTTTTCCGACACCTCATTTGGCCAAAAAATGAAGAAGATAGGCCTCCTACCATTTTCCTCCTTCAAGCTTGTTGTCTTTGGTTCGCCAAAACGCACCTCTGTACGTCCAACCTAGCTCACGTGATCAATCTCGTGCTAAAACCTAGCACTGGGTGCAACCACAAAACAGTGCAAACTGTAGGACGGTTAGGGAACGCCCAGCCCCTAACGACCAAAACCGTGGGCATATGGGTCCATGTGACTGCACGCAAATACAAAAGGAGCCAAGGGTTAAAACATGTGGTAATGGTCGGAAGGCGTGCGCTGGTGGTTACATGGCGTATATACATATGACTGGGGGCTGCACATATAAACTCCCATGCATGGTGGTCATATGAATTAACAATACAACCACGGGTTGGGGCTAAGCCCTAGCCCGACCCCCCACCGAAATGTACAACAAGGCGAATTCAAATAAATTTCAAAACATTATATAGTAAGAACTATAATGTGGGCACGCCGGTTGGTCGAACTTTGTCAAAGATTTTCCATGGTGGGGAGGTTTGGGGTTCGATCCCCACGAACTCCATAACATTTTAAACAACCAACCTATACCATGGTGCCACGTGGCATCCCATGCTTGGGCCACGTGGCACCAAACCATTTGACAAAAATATGCCACGTGTCTCAACATGATTCATCCACATCTGTCAATCAACGATTGCCACATCATCAACTACCACCTCAGCATATGGACATGCCACATCATCATACAACCTCTGCCACGTCAGCATCCATACAGACTGTACAGTCAACACATTTTTTTTACCTGTTTGACGATTCAAACAGAATGTGATATCTCACTCATCTGACGTCCATTTGAACCCAAATGAGTTGCGTTGGGTTTTTGACGACGAGGGCTACGTACCCATTCGTTTTGAGGCAATTCTAAGAACTTTGATTTTTGAGCAAAATTTTGATCCCTGGTCTAGATTCTGATCAACTATGGCTTATTAGTTACTCATGTATCCTATATCTATTGTAAATTATTCACTCTTTGAGTGTGGAATACTGTTAATGAGAATTCTTTTATTCTTTCTAACTTGCTTCTTCTTTATCAATTTCTCTCTACAAATGTGTGTAGTATTTTCTAGCTAGATCTATTCTGTGCAGGTTCAACACATTTACAGGTTAGTCCTAGGAACTATGTCAATTTTTTTTGCAAAGCCAATGAATAAAGTCAAGAGATTGGTTCTATTATTGAGATACTCCTTTGCAATGATCTCATGTATAACAATGTGTTCCATAGTTGAATGATAACTCCTCAATATACAACCTCTCATAACTCCTATTTACAATTAATTTCTTTTGACAACCATAAATGTTCCTAAACATGGAAATAACATTATTTTACAACCTTATCGTAATAGTTCTCAATTGGAAAGGAAATTTTATTTCTTCTAATATATTCCAAATGCTAGTCCTGGGAACTATGCCAAAACGTTTTGCAAATTCAATGAATAAAGTCAATACATTGGTTCTATTATTGAGACACTCCTTTGCAGTGATCTCAGGTATAACAAGGTGTTCCATAGTTGAATGATAACTCCTCAATCTAGACTAGCTTTTATATTTTTCCTATGGTTTTCTAGTCATACAATGATTTTATTTTCCAAAATAATTCAAGATAAATTGGATAAAAGGAGGTCAATCATAATGGTCCTATTATTGTAAGGATTATTTTTATCCTCACTTTTAAAAATATGTACAATGAGACTTTGAGTCTATGGTATAGGAAAGCCCTTCCTGATTGCTAAATTGAAGAGCTTATGGATGTGAGGGATGAGGCTAGGCCCTCCAACATTTAGTATTTCTTCTTAGTATCCTTCAATGTTCTTAGCTTCCCCATTCACAATCCTCTTAACCCCAAACTCTATGTCTTCTATAGAAAATATTTTCTCCGTAAAAGGGGTTTGAATTTTATCCATCACTTCAAGGGATTTGTAAATACTTTTAAGCTAGAAATTTCAATCCCTCAAGGGAATTATATTATTTTTATGAGTTAGAATTTTCCTCTTGAATTTTTTAGGATCTATCTTATATAGGTGCAAGATTCTATCTTTCTTTATATTTATATAGTAACCGTTTCCCTTATAATTAGGGCTTTGTACATATTTATTTTGTCATAAATTTTAATGACTCATTAGAAGCATTCCTAATGGATTTTCTAGTAATCCTCCACTCTTTATCATACATGGGTTAGTCATTCTATTTTTCTTTTCACACAACACCTTGATAGAGAACTTATAAATGGAAGTAGGGAGGGTTGTTTTAAAATTATCATAGAGGTCTTTCAAATTGTCCTTATTTGATAAAATATTTAATTCATTATCTAAATCCTTTAAACAAATAACTTTGTTTTGATTAAGATAAGTTATTTTAGTCATCATAATTATTTTCAATGGGGATTTTAGGCATGACAACATTTAGAGTAACGTTTAAAGGTCTATGATTAGACTCAGGCTCATGGTCATTTAACATGTCAAAATTTACTATTAGATTGTATATGGAGATATCAAATATCACATAATCTACAACATCATTGTTAATCTCATGAACACAAGTCATCTAGTTAGACTTCAACCACTACATTAGAACATTTCAAATTACTAGATCTTGAGAACTACATATCTTGATTAGCTCAGTACCTAAAAAATTCTCAACCAAGTCCTCAAAGTTTCTTTTGTATCTTCTAGATAAAACAAGGTCCTCGTCTAGCTAGAGAAGAACAAAGTTAGAATTGTTTGCTTAAAATAATACCTTGATTAGTTCTTGTTCTAGTACTAAAGTTTCCTCGAAAGAGGATGTTACTTTATTTTCTTATACTATAAATATCTTGTTTTAAGCCATTGTAAGGAAAATTTTGGTATAGATTGTTTTTCTTATAAAATGTGTTGATTATTTGGGTTGGTTGTTATTGATGTCAACCCTTGAAGAAAGTCCAGTAGAGAATTCTGGTAACACAAAGGTTTGGGTAATGGACACAAGTTTATTTTATATATAATGGTATGAGTTTTAATATATATTAAGGTAAGACTATTCTATATGGATAGTACATGTCATCCCATTTCTAGTGGCATGTGGAACGCCACATAACTCCTCATGGTTAGAGATTTATGGCCATGTGAAGTTAGAGAACCCTCATGAGTCATCTAGAAGCCCCAAAAGGTCAAAGTAGTCAAAGTGGTTGCAAAGAATAAATGATTTAAATAATAAAGTGAAGTGATGAGTGTACTATAAGTCAAAGTGGATACAAAAGAAATTATTTAAATAATAAATTTAATGGAGAAATTATTAAGTGGAAAAGTGGTTAGAAGTGGGTTGGCCTTAAA
This sequence comes from Picea mariana, assembly GCA_032191745.1. Classification (NCBI taxonomy): domain Eukaryota; kingdom Viridiplantae; phylum Streptophyta; class Pinopsida; order Pinales; family Pinaceae; genus Picea; species Picea mariana. The sequence continues at coordinate 6,230 of JASDQU010586714.1, read as the reverse complement.
ATAAAGAAAGTGGTTTAAGAGAATTTAGAAGGTAAATAATAAAGTGAAGTGATGAGTGTACTATAAGTCAAAGTGGATACAAAACAAAATATTTAAATAATAAATTTAATGGAGAAATTACCTAGTGAACAAGTGGTTAGAAGTGGGTTATCTCTAAAATAAGGAAAGTGGTTTAAGATGGTTAGAAGGTAACCCCTTGAGGAAGCTACATAAAAGTATAAATAAGAGGCAAAGTTCTCTTATTTAATCACACTTGAGCATATTGAATATCTACAAGTGACTAAGGTAACCAAAGGATATCTAAGCCAAATTTAAGATGGAAGGTGAAGTAAACAAGGACAAAATTCAAGGGAGGATAAATTCTTTTGATGATGTCTTCCAAGGTATGTTATTTACATGTCATATCACCATTTCACAATAATGTTTTTTATACAATGATTCAGACCGCAAGATATGGATTTCGTTGAGGAAACATATTCAAGTAGTTTTGATAAAAAATTTAGCTTATGGGTCGTTGTATTTTTGGATTTACACTCTGTGGAAAATAGGGTTTGTGGCCAGTCCTGAAACTAGTCTAAAACATGTGTTTCAGGTAAAAACATCATAACTTATTCATAACAAATCCAAATTAAGTAAGACCAAATGTATTGGTTATAGTACAATCTTTATTATGTTTTGTACCATTTTCATATCTATACAACAAATATTCCTTGCAGACATTCTTTACAAGTTCAATCTCTAGAATAAGCCAGAATTCAACAAGGTATGCCATTTTTTCTATAACTCCTTTTCTAGGAGGTTCCAAGAAGTGAAACATGGAGAAATTGCAAAAAAGAAATTCAAGAACACTGTGTACTATTTTTAGACCTTTATTCATTATAGGTACATAGTTATTATTATTGAAAGTTAGGGTTGTTGACTAATCCAAAACTAGTAATGTGAGACTAAAGTAAAATTTGATGAAAATGCTAGTCTCTTGTTAAGGAAGGTTTGAAGGTAGGTGATTATACACACCAGGTATTTTACAGAGTTACAAATCAGATTTGGATGATGAAATTGATGAGGGATTTTTGTTGAGGTTGAGGTATAGCTTTATGCATCGTTCATGCATGGTTCATTTTAATGGTACAGGTTGTTTGGTGTAGGTTGATTGGTACAGGTTTACAACAGTATATCTCACAGTGATAGTGTGGTAGTGGTTCCATCATTCTATCGATATTTCAGAGCGGTTGGACAGGGCAAGGTCAAGTGGTTGTATCCACCTTCTGGTTGTAGCCAGAGAACATAGGGGGTTATAGCCTCCTTCTAGTTGTATCAATAGAATTGGGGATTTGGAGCTTCCCTGAGGTTGTAGCCTTAGAAACTAGGGGGTTGGAGTCTCCTTCCAGCTGCAACTGGAAAAAAAAGGAAGTTGGTGCTTCAAATGAATGTAATTCTTAAAGACATATAAGAAAAATCATTCTGTGGTTTTCTCCCACTTTGGGTTTCCATGTAAAAACAATGGTGTACTATGTATGTGTATGATTGCTCATTTGTTCATTGTTTATTTAGTCTGCAACTATTAGATGATAATGTTACATTGATATAACACTTGCATTTTATGGTTAAAAAGGAGCCAATTTCTCTATTACTAATTCACCCCCCCTCTCAGTAATCCAACAATTGGTATCATAGGAGGTTCCTTTAGAAATCAGTTTAACCACTGAAAGGTAGATCATGGAGAGAAACAACATGTATAAAAATGGAATACCACAGTTTGATGGACAAAAGTATGCATTCTAGAGTAGAAGGATGAAAACATATATACAAGAATAGGGATTTGAAATTTGGCAATCAGTAGTAGATGGATGCAAAGAATTGCCAATTCCTTCAACCAGTGAAAATAAATGAAACTCAATCAAAATAATTCCAAATCCACAAATGCACTTCCGAATGGTCTTGGTGAATCGGTATATACCAAAGTTGTACATTTTAAATCCGTTAAAGATATTTGGGACAAACTTCAAAATATTTATGAAGGAGATTAAAAAGTCAAAGAAACAAAGATTCAAACTTACAGAGGTCAATTCAAACAACTGAATATGAAGAAAGATGAGAATATTGCATCTTACTTCTTACAAGTCGATGAAACAGTGAATGCAATCATAGGATTGGGAGAAGAAATTAAGGAATCTGTAATTGTTCAAAAGGTACTAAGATATATTCCTATGATATTTGATCCTAAGATATCATCACTTGAAGAAAGAGCAGATCTAGACTCAATAAGCATGGATGAACTACATGTAATATTCATAGCATATGAAATGAGAACTGAACGGGAAAATCCAGATATAAAATAATCAACTTTCAAAGCATCCAAAAGGTCAAATAAAAAACAAAAGGAAAAAGAACATAGCAAGAATAGTGACATCTAGGAAGATGATGAAGAAGTGGCCAAGTTTGCTAGAATATTGAACAAGGGAACCAACAATAGATATAAAGGTAAACTTCCATTGATTTGTTTTAATTTTTATGGTATTAGTCATTTTTCTAACAAATTTCCTCATAAGAAAAATAAGAGGAATGATGAATATTGCTCAAATAGAAAACAAACATATAAATAAAAAATAAACACAAAGAAATATTTCAAGAAAATCTTATGCACCAACGAAGACATCTCCTCATCAGATGAAGATGAAGTCAGTGACAGTGAGACAGAAAGAGTTATATTCATGGAAGTAGAAGACTCTGATAAATAAGACACCGAAGAAGAATATGAAGAGGAAAAATTTGACTACCGAGACGAATTGTTGAGTTCCATAGAAGTTATAAGAAGAGAAAATAATAAAAACAAGAAACTAGAAGCAAAAATAGACAAGAAAGAAGAGACTCAGGAACTAGAACAAATTATCATGAAATTGAAGGTTCAAATAGAAGAATACAAACGAATTGAAGAAGCACTCAAAGAAAAGTTAGAAGAAAGAGATGGGATCATTGGAAATTTGGAAGCAGAGATTGTAACATTGAGAAAGGATCTTCAAAATAAAAATATGCAAAACAACTCAAAAGTTTTGGATGACATTATCAGTAGTCAAAATCCTCATCATGACAAGTCCGGACTTGGATACAATCAAACAGAAAATGGATCAAGTTCCAAAGAAATAGAACAAGAAACATACCCAAAAAACTATGAAAAAACTATCAAAGGGGATAGGAAGATATACAAGAAAGATTACAGAGACACTCCTCCATCGAGAATATTCAAACTTCAGAATCAATGACCGATAGAAAAAATAGGTCTTGGGAAGAAGAAGCATTCATAAGAGTAATTCCTTTAAGAAGATCTTCAACTCCAAAGTATCAAACTATTTTTTTTGGTTTATTTTATGCATGCAATAACTTTGGACATAAATATGTAAATTGTGGAGCTAATAGGAGTAACATAAACAACTTTGAAAGTCATACACAAAATGTCTATCCAAGAAGGCCTAGTGAAACACAGAGAAGAAACTACAACATGTTTGAATCATTGAGCACTGAAGTGGAATGCTACAAGTGAAAAAACTTTGGACACATGACMAAAGATTGTATAATGACATTCCCTTCTAGAGAAACACAACAGAAAAACAACAATCACAGACAAGAACCTCAAAAGAGAACATGGATAAGAAAGAAAAATAAGTATAGCAATGGTGAATGCACACTCGATCTACAAAATAAGAAGAAGAAATGTGGTTGGTATGTTGACAGTGGATATTAAAAATACATGATAGGTGATAAAGATAGGTTTCTTACATTAAGAAAGGAAAAAGATGGATTAGTCTCCTTCGGAAATGATGATTCAACTAAAATAATTGGAAAATGCACAGTCATAATTGGAAATAAGAATACCACAATAGAAAATGTTCTACTAGTAGAAGATATGAAACATAATCTTCTAAGTGTAATTCAAATGTGTGAACAAGGTCATAAAATTACTTTCGATTCACATAAGTGCGAGATAAGAAAAGAAGGTTTAGGAAAATTGATTGCAACAACTGCAAGAACTTCAAGCAACATATGTGTATTAAGTTAAATTGGAAATGAAAAGTGTTGTCTAGGAAAGGAAGATGAAGGTTGGCTATGGCAGAGAAGAATGGGTCACATACACTTTCATAACCTTGTCAAAGTTAGAAAAAAAGAGTCATTTAGAGAAATTCCCCATATCATGAAACCAACCAACTTTTTATGCAAGCATTGTCAACAAGGAAAGAAAACAAAGACCAGATTCAAATCAAAGGAATATTCAATGACAAGACCACTGGAAATTGTGCATACTGATCTAGTTGTACCAACTATAAAAAATGGTTTAAAAGGTGAGAAATACTTTACGTTATTAGTTGATGATTATACAAGAATGTCTAAAGTTTGTTTTCTTAGGAATAAGTTAGAAGGTTTTGAAAACTTCAAGGTCTACAAGGAAATGGTTGAAAATGAAATGGATTCAAAAATCAAATGTTTGATATCTAATAATGGAGGAGAGTTCACTTCAAACTAATTTATGGACTACTGCAAAATGCATGTAATAAAAAAGAAATTATTCATTGCTAGGACACCTCAACAGAATGGAGTTGTTGAAAGAAAGAACATGACAGTATAGGAAATGGCTCAAACAATGCTAATGGATTCCAAATTGATAGATATTCTTTGGACACATGCAGTGCATATAGAAGTTCACATTCAAAACATAGTAATGCTCAGAAACAACAATGACAAAAATCCCTACGAGCTATGCAAAGGAAGACTAGCAAATGTGAAGCACTTCAGAGTATTTGGAAGCAAATGCTACATCAAAAGAGAAGATGGAAGAATGGGAAAGTTTGACTCTCGTGTGGAAAAAGGAGTACTTGTTGGTTACTCCAAGTACAAGGAAATCATACAAGTGTTACAATATGAGGTTGAACAAAGTTGTGGAAAGCATCAATATAACAATTGATGAAACATGTGGATGAGAATTAAAGGAAGAAGAAAATTAATCAATGGAACAAATTTACAAAGAAGAAGCAGAAGATGAAGAAGAAGTAGAAGGGAAAGATGAAGAGGACTAGACATAAGTAGAAGATCAAGTTCAACAAGTTCCTCCAAACACACCTAGAAAACAAGTACAAAAGAATCATCCTTCATATCATATTATTGGAAACAAGGATGCAAGAGTTGGGACTAGAAGAAGAATATGTTGACCAAAACAAATGCACCTAAGACTCATATCTACGATTGAACCAAACAGTTTTGAAGAGGCCAGCAAGGATGAATTAAGGAATAAGGTCATGGATGAAGAATTGGATCAAATAGAGAAGAATGACACTTGGGAATTGGTTCCAAGACCAAAGAATAATAATGTGATTGGCACAAAGTGGGTTTTCATAAATATATTGAATGAAGATGGACAACTTACAAGGAACAAAGCTAGATTGGTTTGTAAAGGATACGCACAGGTTGAAGGAATCGACTTTGAAGAGACATTTTGCCCAGTTGCCAGAATGGAAGAAATCTGATTTATTTTAGCTTATGCATGCTCCAAGAATATTAAAGTGTATCAGATGGAAGTGAAATCAACTTTTCTGAATGAGGAACTTGAAGAAGAAGTCTATAATGAACAACCAAAAGGATTTTAGTTGTCAGAGAACGTAGATTATGTGTGTATATTTAAAAAATCCTTGTATGGTCTAAAACATGCTCCTAGATGTAACGTCCCCGAACATCCATGTCAGGCCATGCTACACCAAAGAACTCTTTCGTTCTCTCTGTGGAACATACTGTAGCATACCCAATATCCAACTGAGCTATGCCACATAAATTTTTCGAACTGCATGCAATTAAAATATATACACACAACACTCTTGCAAAAATGTATATATATAATGTAAACAACCACATACATCTGTGAATGCATAGATTCTTATTAAAATAACAATAAACATATATAGGAAGCATATACAGGAAACACCCATAAAATTAAACACAGTTATATGCAAGATACCTGATATATAAAATGTGCAGAACAGAAACGAAATGCTAGAAATCACAGAATAACAGTATAATATCCAGCATAATCTTCACAATACACAGAAATGATATACGAAATAGCAACAGAAATAGCACTTGATTCAGATAGCAATGTTCACAGGCCTCTTCGAGGGGG
>JASDQU010586713.1:31120-49656 GCA_032191745.1 Picea mariana | reverse complement strand
GTATTTTGTCCTTTATTGCTTGGCAAGCTTTAGGATATCCTCAGCTTGTGTCGGTTACGCAAAATTTGTTAGCTTTTAACAGAAGAACCAGACACCCTTTAGGGATTATTCCTTAGTTTCTCGTAACTTTGGGAGGGAAAACTATCATTATTGATGTCATGGTAGTCCAAGACCCCTTGGATTTTTATTTACTCTTGGGGTGAGATTATGTCTACGCCATGAAAGTTATTGTGTCCACTCTTTTTCATGTGATATCTTTCCCTCATGATGGAAGAATTGTGACTATTGATCAACTTTCATTTTATGGTCCTAACTAGATTACCTCGCTAAACAGTTCTTATATGCAGTTGGTATCACCCCTGCCACAGGTCAATTATGTGGCGTTGTCTCCCATGCCTTTAGATACCAATGCAGATGAGACTCTCACTGTATGCTCAATCTCTTATGACTTGGATCCGGTAGTTGACATGGTGATATCTTCGATAGGGCTAATGGAGCCTGACCTCTTTACCCCTATTGTGGCCCTCGACATGTGTTCCTTCCAAATTGTGTTTCTTCCATCCAATGAAGATATCTTGGAATCCATGACCGAGTTTTGTCCCTTGACATGGTGTCCTTGTAGAGAATTGTCCTCTTGGAAGCCATTATCAAGAAGACAATCTTTGAGCATGGTTTTTTTATTTCAAGCTCATTAAAAAATGAAACCATCTTTGAGCATGGTTTTCTGATTTCAAGCTCATTAAAAAATGAAACTAGTTTCAAGGATAGTTTTTGTGTCTCTGTGACAACCTCGTTAAAAAATGAAACAGAGGTTGTGAGGATAGTTTTTGCGTCTTTGTGGAAACCTTGTTAAAAAATGAAACAGAGATTATGAGCATAATTCTTATTTCTGTGTCAAGCTCATTAAAAAATGAAATAGAGGTCTGGGGATTGAACCTAGATTTTCGAGCATAGTTCTTGTTTTTGTGTCGAGCTCGTTAAAAAATGAAATTGATTTCCCCTATCTTTGATTGATTCAATTACTTCGTTATGTATAGTATTTGCATATTTTTTTCATCCTCCTGTGTAGTTGGATGAAACGAAGCTTGGGGGGAAATGCTTTCAGCCTCTGGACTTCATGCCGAAGTTAAACCACCAGCTCTTTAAGATGGGGGCTAAGTACCAACCATCCATGTTTTAATGTGTTGGGAAGTCACAAGCATAGTTTTCTCTGGTTCAATCTTGTGTAAAAATAAAACCACCTACCTCAAGTATAGTTTCCTCTGGTTCAAGCTTGTGTAAAAATTAAACCAGGTCCAAGCATATTTTTGTTTAGTTTTAAGCTTGTGTAAAAAATAAAATCTATCCTAAGCATAGTTTTGTTTTGTTTTAAGCTTGCGTACAAAAATGAAAACAAACTCAAGCTTATTATTTGTCCTTTCTCATGCTCGTAAATCATTGAGAATGTAACCGAGTAAACTTTTATCACTTTTTTAGACTCATAAAGGCTATACGAAAAAGGAACCCTTTGGAGTTCAATTTAAGCTCTTTTCAAACTCTAAACATGAAACGATTGTCAAGAGATCTTGTTCTTTTCATGCTCGTTAAAGTATTTGAATAAAACATCTGATGAGTGGTAGGTTCTCTCTTTTTCGGTCTTGTCAAACTAACTTATGAAAAATGAACTTATGGACTTCTCTTTAAGTGTTTTTCAGACTCTCTAAAAATGAAAAACCCTTGAGTTTTCTCTCTTTGGACTTGTTAAAAAAACATCAAAAGACCCATATGGGACCGAAACACTCCTTCTTAAGGTTTGTTAAACATACTCCGAGGGACTCATTCGAAGGATGAGCTTACATCAACAAGCATATGTTATCCTCCTCAATCTTGTGTAAAAATAAAGAGTTACTCGCCAGAAATGGTGGGGGGGGAATTTGGAAAGAAATGTTTCTAAACCTGTATTTTATGGAAGAGTCACTTTTGAACATGACACCCTTTCATTCACTTTGTGTCTAGGTTGGAAAATATGCTTGTCTCTTGATCATACTCCTTTATAAGATTACAAATTGTTCTATGATCTCTGTTGTTGAGTCAGTGTTTCTAATACAGTTGTCGTGTCGTCAATATGTTTAAAGAAAAGTTTAACCTGAAAAGCCTTCTATTGCGTCAACCATTTCTACAATCCTTAAGCCTTCTATTCTATCGGCCATCCCTGAGTCAGTCCTGAATCACTTGTTACTCTGATCTACTTCAAATCTTGTTACTTGTTTTGTGTTATTGATGGGGATACATTAAGGCTCTTATGTGAGGAGTCCTTTCTTGTCGACTTCAACTCATTATCCAGGAATTAGACTTAGAAACTAGTTGGTACCTTGGAAATTGCATGCCTCAATGGCAGGTTTCCTCACTTTCGACAGTGAGTTTTCATTATTGACCCATGATCGGGAGATTTCATCGAGTGTTTGACTTTGTCTCATTAATTCACATTCATTAGATTGTACTAGAATACCTTGGGATTCATTGACATTAATGGTGATTTCCCTCGCACTTGTTAACGGTATTCACTAATGACTGATAATCAAGTGGTTTCTACCATGTTCGACTTCAACACATGTATTTAAATGGTTAGATTTGTACTATAGAGTGGTGGAGATGAATACCATGAATCTTTTATGATAGATTCAGGTTGTGTTGGAGTATACTCATATTGTATTGTTGCATAGATCCACATTGTATGTCTCATGGCTATGTTCAAATTTGAGTCTTTAACACATAGATCCACAGTGTATTTTTGGTGGTTATCTTCAAATTTTAGTCATGATGGCATGGATCCACAGTGTATGTTTGGTGGCCATGACCTGTATTGCTTGACATGGATCTTCACATGTTGGCATTCATGTTTTGAGTCATTTGTATTATGAGTATGGGAATGCCTACCTCAGCAATGATATATTATTGTACTTCTTTGTTTGTTGGTTGGTTTTTGACCAACTGTTGCTTGTTCCCTACTCACACTCGAAAAAGTATTTTGGATATCACTCTATTCTAACTTCATTATTTTTGGGGCTCTCTATTATGCATTATTTTCATCATTCATATGATCGTTTATGATGTAAACCTATCTATTGTTTTCAAAGGGATCAGTGGCCCAAATTCCTAAAGAAAGAAGGGAGAAGAACTTTTCCTGAGAGAAGAAGTTGTATTTTCCTTTGTAAAAACCCTATTAAGGAAGATCGTCAAAGGCTACACTATACACAGGGTGCGGTGATGTCTAATTGTCTCCCTCTTCCCTGAAATTGGTCTGCAACGTCTCTGCAGGCTGCCCTATGGCTAGGGTGTGACAATTTTCGTACATGGGAAAAACAAGCATATTCTTAATGCTTATAGAAGGAGAAGCTTCGATGGTGAGGTAGCCTCCGAATGGTTTGGATATTACTCGCTTTCATGATTTAGTGGGATAATCCTAACCTCCTCACCTTATCCTCTTTAGCTTATAAAAGGAGAGGAGCTCTCATGGAGAAAGTTAGCTTGATGAGGATTTGAGTTGTCTTGTATCTTAGAGTTTTTGGAGCTTGTATGGTGGCTTTGAGTTTTGCTTTGTCAAGATAGATTGTGAGTGACTTTAAGATCTCTGATCTCAGAATCCATGGGCTATAAGTGTGTGGTAAGTAAGGAACTGTTGGAAGGAACCTGACAACATCAAGGCATCTAGTTGTATCTTTCTTCTAGATTCTTTAATACAAATATACGTTTCTTTTCTATATGAATGTTATTTGTTCATATTGTATGATTCCTTGATCACGTACGTAGTTTCATATAAAATAGACTATGTTATTCTTGTCTTCATTGGCTTGTATTCCTTTGCAGATATTTCTCCATAAGCCTTGCGACGGAGCTTGGATTGCATTAGCGAAGTTGGATCTTCGATATTTAAAAGGTATGTTCTAGATCCATTTCTCATTTGATAATTGAAATCTAAGGAAAGAGTAGTGTACTGTCTCATTTTGTTCTAGTTTTGTGGTGAAGCTAGGGGGATTGATTTTGTCTGGACTTAACAATTAGCCTGATAACAGGGATCGAAGACCAATGAGTTGTTTTTATTTACACCAAAAATGCAGAGAGGATAACTACTGAAAGCATATAAGTAGGAATCCCACCCCAATATGCGTTTTTCGGAGGGAAATCAAACTTGTAAGGTACCAGATGTAATATATATATATATATATATATATATATATATATATTATGTAGAAACGTGAATATTTATAAAATATCAATGGAACAACAAAATATTGAGAGAGCAATACCATAAATAATTCCTTTATTCAAAGAAAGCAATGTTAACTTGCCTCTAAGAGGGAGAAACCTACAACAAAGAAGATATTTATTACAATAATTCTCAATACAAAGTTTATCATGCCTCCTTCTCTTATTTATGATAATTCTACCTTCTAAAGGAAGATCTTTCTAGAAGTAGAAGGATTTATTAGGTATTCTTACATTTATTAAATAGGCCTTATTAACTAATGTCGATCTTTATTACATGAAAAACATATTATTCTACCTACATGAGGGGTTAGGGAGGTTAGGTCCCTAACATGCCCTCCCCCTTGAAGAACAAACTTGTTCTCAAGACTTGAGATGAGGAAATTGTTGCATAATGGTGGTCGAATCCTAGGTGGCATCTTCTAGAGTTGTATCTTTCCATTGAACTAACACTTCCTTTATGGTGCACTAATAGAGACGACGCTCACACTAGTCCAATACTACTTGTTATTGCAACCAAATGGAACCCTCTTCATCCAACTCAGGGAGACTAGTATGAGTTTGACACTTACTTCCAATCACTTTCTTTAAGCATGAGACATGAAAAACATGATGGAGCTTAAAATAATTGGCCAGATCTAACCGGTAGGCCACATGCCCCACTCACTTGAAAATTGTATAAGGACCAGAAAATTTTGGAGCAAGTTTCTAGTAATGTTCATATTTCAGTGAAGTCTACTTATAAGGTTGCAGACGAAAAAAAACCTAGTCCCCTTAAGAAAATTGACATTTTGAATGAACCTGGTTTACTTGTTGCTTCATGTGATTATAAGCCATGACCAAATTTTCTTTGAGCATACAGAGAATGGCCACACAAACTATAAGATTTTGGTCAACTTCTTGAACCTTCGAGGCACCTGGAATGTATGAGAGAACAAATGGTGCCTTTTGGCCATAGATTGCTTCAAAAGGAGTCATGCACATAATTGTATGGTAAGATGTGATGTACCACCATTCAACTAGGGGCAACCATTGAGCCCACTGGTTTTATCAGTTTGATATTCCAGCTAAAGCATTGTATAAACTATAGATAAGTGTCACGCAGGAAATCTAGTCAAGGGCCCATGCAGATTCCACAAGCTTACAATTGGACAAGGAAGACAATCATACACTAGAGATAACTCTTAACTAGGTGCATTTCAAGAGGGATGAAACAAAGTAGCATGCATGAAGAATAGATCAGAAAGTTGAAGTATTTAAAACTATTCCTGACAATGTAGAAGGAGAGAATATACCCATAGAGGATAAAATTGAGAAAATAGCATAGGCTATGGAGAACTAAAGAAGCCATATTACAAAGTTGACAGAATTGTTAGCACCTAGTACTCCACCATATGTAAGAACAAAAAGGATCAGAAGTCTACAATTCATACAGAAAGCATTGCACTAGTAATCTAGGAAATAACAAAACTTTACAACAAAAATCACAATCATGGACAAATCTTCAAAAGGATGGGAAAATTTAGGATTTGGATTAGAAAGAAGAAGGGGTTAATACTGTGATGCAAGAAATGAAGCAGAATAAGAAAACTATGGCAATAATTGATAGACTAAAGAGTGCACAAGATATGTAGAATTTCCAGGTGGAGCTTAAGTCCATACAAGTAGAGAAGCAATCAAGGAAGGCTCAGTTGGAAACATAACAAGAAGCATCATAGAAAATGCTCACTGATATTGACGAAGAAAAGAGCCAAAATGAAAAATATGGATTAGAGAGTGTGTGGATATTATAGAAGAAAAGAGAACACAGGTAAAATCCCAAGTTGAAGAAATGAAAAACAAGTTTCAGGATCTTGAGAAGTCAGTACAGGAGGCACACACTACCTGAGTGGCTCAGGATGAGCGATGTAAATGTGTTGAACCTACACATAATATATCGAGCTAGAAACTACCACACACAATTTGCAGAGAGAAATTGAGAAAGAAGAAGCAAGAGAGAAAAAATGGAAGAATTCTCATTAACCGTTATGAATAATGAATAATTTACACATGGTATACTCTGTATAACTCAACCAACGCACACTGGAGGTGAATCCAATGCACCATAGTGGTGGTCTCGAGTAATCTGGACACACACCAGTACTTACGAGAGTGAACTGCCACCTAGTCTACTCTCTCAGGCAGTTACGAGAGTGAATTGCCACCTAGCTGAGTTAACTAGTCTACTAGTCTTCATTTAATTGACTGAAACAAAGTGAAGTGAGGAGGAGATTAGGGAATCATGGGTAATGCACTAGTTTTTTCATGATACCAAGGCTAATTCGCATTAGTTGTTGATGATCCCAATGTTGCATGGTGACAAAACCAATGCATCATCTAGACTCCACTCAACTAGTCAAACTGAAGTGAAAACTGAAGAGAATATTTTCCCTAAACTTTAGGAGACTGGATAAAGACTAATAAACATAGGAAAAACCTTAAGAAAAATAAATCCTATGTGTGTGTGAAGTAACTCCAACACCCCCCCTGAACATCACTATGGTGAAAATAAATAATGGGTCTCGACAATGAAGGCATGTTAGGTACCCAAATACAAAAGATACACTGAAATAAAGTGAGGAAAGAGCGAAAACCTCATGGGAAACCCCCCCCCCCCTCAAGATACAATGTATGTAAAAATAAGAAGTGACGGTTTCTAGGAAATTGTGTCCTTCACTCCAAGACGACTTTGCAGAGAATGGAACTTCTGCTCAGTGAAGGTCTTGGTGAATATGTTTGTTGTCTGTTTTTCTGAAGGACATAACTGTAGGTCAATGATCCCCTTGTGTACTAAGTCCTGGATGTAGTTCATGTGTATCTCGATGTGCTTCGTTCGTTGCCTCTGAACTGGATCTCTACAGAACTTCAGAGTTCTCTGGTTGTCTCACTAGATGACGATCGACCGATGAAACCGAATTCCCAACTCAGTGAGAAAATGTTGTAGCCACATGGCCTGAATAGTTATGTTAACTACCCCTTTGCACTCTGCCTCAGATGAAGATAGAGCAATAGAAACCTGATTCTTTCTCAACCAACAGATAGGCCTGGAACCAATATTGAGTGAGTAACCATATGTAGACTTGCGATTAGTGTTATCGCCAGCCCAATCAAAATCAATGAACCCGATGAGATATAATGTAGAGTCTGTTGCATAATGAATCCCAAAGGTGATGTTGCCCTGTAAGTATCGAAGGATATGCTTTGCAGCCTTCCAATGTAGCTCATGTGGCTCTTGCATGAACCTGGAAACTGCACCAACTGCATAGGAGAGGTATGGTCTAGAGTGTGTGAGATACAACAAGCTCCCCACTAGTTGTATGTACAGTTTTTTTTAAACCAGTGGAGTGTCCCTGCCATCCTCAAGTTTGACTCCTGATAAGAAAGGATTTGGAGCAGACTTGCATTCTATCATGTGAAATCTCTCAAAGATATCTCAATCATATTTGGACTGAGACAATTTGATGTCTGATGCATCCTGACTGATCTCGAGTCCAAGGAAGAAGTGTAGCAGACCCATGTGCATCATCAAGAACCTTTCAGGTAGAATCCTCTTGACTATAGCAATCACTAAAGTCGAGAAACCTATGATCAACAAATCATCAACATACAAAACTAAGAGTAGAATTTAATCAGTCGTCCTAAGCATGTACAAATTTGGGTCTGAATTACAACGTAAAAATTTCTATGACAACAAGTACGAGTCCATATTGGCATACCATTCCCTCGGAGCTTGCTTGAGGTCATAAAGAGAATTCTTCAGTCGACAGACCAAAGATGAGTCATGCATAAATCCATGGGGCTGCTCCATATAGATCTCCTCAGAGAGATCATCGTGAATAAATGCATTCTTCACATCCATCTAATGGACTTCCCATCCCTTGGCTACTGCAATGGCAAGTGCCAAACATATGGAATTCATATTTTCTACTCGAGTGAAGGTCTCATCATAGTCAATTCCATGCACTTGCTGAAAGCCTTTGACAACAAGCCTGGATTTGTATCTGATAATCAGTCCATCCATTGCGCTCTTTGTCTTGTATACCCATGTGCACCTGACAAGTTTCCTTCTATAAGGAAGGGAAAACAAATCCCAAGTCTGGTTCTCGAGGAGATATTTTTACTCCTCCTGCATGGCAGATTCCCAAAAGGGATTTCCAGCAGCCTTTCCATAAGAATGTGGATCTAAAGACTGAACCAAGAAAATATGCCTAGAGGGAAATGGTTTAGTGGAAGTGAGTGCAATAGGAGGCTCGTTGAAATCATATCGAGTCCTCCTAGTATCAATTAGATCACCAACAAGATACCCTGCATCCTGAAGAGAGCCTGGGCCCACTTGGGCCTCTGCTGTGGATTTTCATCTGCGTCTGAGTGCACTAACTCTGTATCTAAATGTACTGACTCTCTATCTGACTGTACTAACTCTGTATCTGGATCATATGGATCCTATGAATCAGAACTCTCGTCTAAAGAAGATTCAGCATGTGCATGCTCATCATCTCAGACAGGTGGAAGAATAAAGGTGTTTGCATGCGGCTGTTGAGGTACATGTGAGGCACTTTCCTCAAATTGGACACTTCACTCAATGATGAGATGGTCTGAGGAAATATCAATAAGTCTATATCCCTTCACACTGTCGAGGTACCCAACAAAAATACACTCAGTTCTTTGTGGATTAAGTGCCTTCCTCTTTTCAGAGGGAGTCTGGGCCCATGCACGTGAACCGAAAATACGAAAGTGGGTCACTTCCGGTTTGAGGCCGCTCCAAGCCTCATAGGGGGTATTATCCTTGATAGATCTATGGGGAGATTTTTTTTGGATTTAGGTTGCAAAATTAAGTGCTTTGACCCATAGTCTTCTATGGTAGTGACTTTGCATGTAGCATGCAAGATGCCATCTCTTTTAGAGATCTATTTTTCAGCTCAACAACTCTGTTTTTCTATGGAGTATAGGGAACTGTGTGTTGCAACTGAATCCCTACCTCATGACAAATATTTTGGATCTCATAATTGACATACTCTCCCATGGTATCAGTTCATAGGACTTTGATTTTCTTTCCTCACTGTATCTCAACTAGGGCTTTGAAATCTTTGAGGTGTTGAAAGACCTCTAATTTTTGCATGAGAAAGTAAATCCACGTGAAACGTGAGAAATTATCAACAAAAAATGATAAAATACCTCACTTTATTGATTGATGGATGCGGAAAAGGTCCCATGAGGTCACTATGGATCAAATATAAAGGAGAGGAAGCTCTCTGAGTCTTTCCTTTGTCAAATTTCTCTTGAGGGTGTTTTCCAAGAACACATGCCTCACATATTCCTTTGTAGAAATGGATGTATGGTAGACCATATACCAATATTTTCTTGCTAATTTGTTGCATATATCTTAAATTCAAATTCATGAATCTTTCATTCCATATCCTACTGCTTTCATCAACATGGGTAAGCAGTAAAGCAAAATCTGGTTCAATAAATTCAGAAAATGTATACAATCTATATTGATGATTTACCTCACCAGTAGAAACCCTGGAATTGGTTTGCATTTCATATATGTCCAATGCATTAGGTATGAATATGTATGTATTTTCGGTGCAGGAATTCATCATTTGATACATGGAGAGAATATTTACGGAAAGTTTGGGAACGTGCGACACATTCTCGAAGCTTTCGTTGGTGAGTTCAATCCTTCCTTTGTTGGTGACCTCGACTGGAGAGTTGTCCCCCATCAAAATAGGAGGACCTTTGCATGCATCCAATGAAGAATATACTACTTTTGTGGCAGCCATGTGATGCGATGCTTCTGAATCTACGATCCAAGCATTGGGAGAGGAGTTGATGGCAATCAAGGCATGGCTAGAATTTCCTTTCTTGGGATTTTGATCTTCTAGCTTCTTATATCTTGATTTGAGCCATTATATCTATTTGTTTCTACATGCATGTGGATTCTAGATGGAATCCTTTATGGCAGTATGTGCATTTATCCCCTTTTCTTCTCTTTTCACCTTTGGATCTGGAGGCATAGGTGAAGGGTTTTGAGTACCCGTCTTTCTTCGGATTTGCATGAGCTTTCCTTTTGTCATTATATTTATATTTATGATATTGATGGTTTCCATGTTGCACAGTAAGTGCATGCACCTTTGGGCCTTTGATTTTTCCCATGTTGATGAGCTTGGTTTGATCTTGTGTCGGGGATTCAATAAATTCCTCAAGAGAAGTAATCTTCCAGGTGGCTCTAGAGGCTAATTTGACTGAATCGAATGTGGATATGAACATGGAGAATTCAAGACCAGTTTTGGAGAGAATTGTGAGAACCATTTGTTTCTCCTCCTTAGATTTATCAACCCCACAAACTTTGAGTTGCGACAACAAATCCTTGTATTTTGTAAATAAATCTTGGAGATTGTCGAAGCTTTTTGGATCCAATGTGAGAAATTCCACCTCGAGCATGTGTCCCCTCATATCATTATGTTTTACAAAGAACCCTTACAAGGTGGTCCAGGATTCATTGGGGTTTTCCAGGAAGATATGTGAAAAAGGAGATCATAAGAGATGAGAGTGCAAATTGTTTTGAATGCTTCATCCATTCGATTTAGATACTTGGATTTTTCTATGGTTGATATCGATTATGTCTATGTATTCAAGGTTAACCTGTACAATCCTCTAGTTCAAAGATGCATGATTATTCTCTCCTTCCATGCAAAGTAATTGTAATGTGTAAGAATGAATTCTTTTGGGAATTCCATTTTTCCGTTGTCTTCAGTCTTTGGTACCTGCAAAACAAAATTGGTGTAGCTTTTGCTTAGAATTCTGTCAACTCTAATACCTTGTAAATTTTTTGAACCTGCATAGAATAGATATAGCTATAAAATACCACACAAATTTGCAGAGATAAATTGAGAAAGAAGAAGCAAGAGAGAAAGAATGGAAGAGTTCTCATTAACCGTTATGAATAATGAATAATTTACACATGATATACTCTATATAACTCAACCAATGCACACTGGAGGTGAATCCAATGCACCATAGTGGTGGTCTAGAGTGATATGGACACACACCAATAGTTACAGGAGTGAACTTCCACCTAGTCTATTCTCTCGGGCAGTTACATGAGTGAATTGCCACCTAGTTGAGTAACTAGTCTACTAGTCTTCAGTTAACTGACTGAAACAGAGTGAAGTGAGGAGGAGATCAAGGAATCATGGGTAATTCTCTAGTCTAGTGATGATACCAAGGCTAATGCGCATTATCTGGTGATGATCCCAATGTTTCATGGTGACAAAACCAATGCGTCATCTAGACTCCACTCAACTAGTCAAAATGAAGTGAAATCTGAAGAGAATATTCTACTAGAGGAATATTCTCCCTAAACTTTAGGAGACTGGATAAATACTAATAAACATAGGAAAAACCTTAGGAAAAATAAATCTTAGGTGTGTGCTCCTTCTTTGTTCCATTTTCTAACTACCTTCATTAATTACCGTGCCTTTCCATTNTAGGAAAAACCTTAGGAAAAATAAATCTTAGGTGTGTGTGAAGTAACTCCAACAAGCCACAGGTGAGTGTTGGGGGCTTGTTGGCACAGGCCATTTTGGAACAAAGTTCGAGGAAATATTATTGAATATTATGGAAAGGCACGGTAATTAATGAAGGTAGTTAGAAAATGGAACAAAGAAGGAGCACACACCAGAAAACCTAGAAAGAAGTACCAAGAAACTAGGAAATTCAAAGGAAGGAAGAAGGACGTGGATTGACGAGGAAAATGGTTGGATCTTGGACTAGCTGTGCTCGGGAAGTTATAAAGTGGACAAATCCAATCCACCTAAGGTTATTGGGTTAGGGTTTTGGTCATTGTTGTAATGAGTGATTACCCCATTTTTTGTAATATAAATATATTGTGTGAGATAGGGGGTCGGAGGGAAAGGAGAGGTTAGTTGATCTAATCATGAGGATGATCTGAGAGCTAGTTTTTTAGACAGAACAAGAGAGTTTTGGAGAGATAGAAATGTAATTGAGGTTAAGGTCACAAGTTGTGGAGCTTAGTGTGATCTTTTCAACCTCAAATGTTATGTGCACAATGCTATAACTATTATGCAGAATAAGAAAAGAGCCCAAAAAGATAGATCTTTATGGACATAACCTGGGGGGTGAACCATGGTAAATTTTTGTCTCTATGTGTAATGTTCATTTTACTTATTACTATTGTTTTCTTATGAATGAATTAATCTATAAGTGGGAAAATGTAGCGCGTAATAGAATAGCCAAGATATTTACTACAAAATAAATCTTGAATGAATGTAACTGATTACTGAATGGTATATCTAGATATAATGATGTATTAGAATAATATATGTGATGTATGATGAGGTAGAAAGAATGTCTCTCATCCCTACAGTAGTCTCCCTTCCAAGGATGCATACATCTAGGTCTTGCAGTCACCCTTAAGCCATCTCAGGTGAGACTGCATTATGCACTATGTCTGTAGTGTTTCCTTCTCGTCAACAAAAGGGCCAATGGTTTGAAGGTTTTTTTTGGAAACCTAAAGTAGAACCCAAGTCAGCCCATTACATCCAACATAGGTTGTTTGAACAAGTTGAAATAATCTGGCATAGTGTACAACTTTATCGCTACTTTTGAGCACTTGGTTTTCCACACGGAGGGCATGTATGTTGGTTTTTTCTGGGAATGCTTTATCAGTGGCCTCAAGGATGATATTTTTTCCCATGTCCTCATGGCTCATCCTCATAGTTGGGTGGAAGCTACTAAAAGAGATAAAAAATCACAACAGGTTGTATCTTCTCCAACCAGAAAACCATCATTTATTCTTCTCCTTAAGCCCACCACTCCAACCCCTCCTTCCACTCCATTGAGGATCCAGAAATTGGCCTAGGCAGAAATGGATGAATGACAACTCAAGGGACTTTTTTATAATTGTGATGAAAAATAATTTTCGGGGCACAAGTGTAAGGAAAAAAAATAATTATGGCCATATCTAAGGATGTTTCAAAAGAAGTGTTCGAGGCCCCCCCTATGGTCGAGTTACCAGAGCCAACTGATATTACTCCACCCTCGGACCCCCCAGAAGTTGAACCAATCATTTCACTTAATGGTCTCATTGGCTTCTCTACTCCCCAAACCCTCAAGCTAAATGGCTACATTAAGCATCATAAGGTCATCATCCTCATTGAAAGTGGAAGAACCCATAATTTTGTTCATCGCCACATTGCCCAAGAAAATAATTGCTATATTTGTGCAGTCAAAAACTTTCAAATCATGATTTCCAATGGAGGATCCATGAAATGTGGGGGGCATTGTAAAAATGTGTGTCTCCAAATTGGTTAGTACCACATGAAATCTCATATGCTTTCTATCGACATGGGTGGTTGTGACATTGTTCTTGGTGCAGAATGGTTACAGACTCTTGGTCCCATCCTCATGGATTTTAAGGAATTAACCATGCAATTCAGCCAGGAGGGCCAATAGTATAAGTTCCAAGGCATCATTGCTAGCTCCACTGAAATCATCAGCTCCCATCACATGGAAAATATCCTCAAGAAAGGTCATTATGGAATTATTGCACAAATCCATTCCATTCATGCCACTGAGACACCCTTTGTGCATCCTAACCTCCAAGCCATTCTTTCCAAACATCAAGTTTTTTTTTACACTCTTCAGGGACTTCCCCCTTCCTGTGGTGTTCATGATCATTCCATTCCCCTAGTACCTGGCAGCCATCCTCCCAATGTTTTCCCTTATCATCATCCCTTTGCACAGAAAAATGAAATTGAGAAAATATTTCAATAATTCCTCGTCGCAAGTGTTATCCATCCTAGTACCAGCCCCTACTCTTCTCCTATGGTCATGGTACTTAAGAAAGAATTCTCTTGGAACATGTTTCCTGACTTTCTCTCCCTCAACAAAATCACCATCAAAAATAAATTTCCAATCCTTGTCATTGATTATCTCTTGGATGAATTAAGCGGTGCCCAATTCTTTACTAAAATTGATCTCCATTCTAGATACCACCAGATACATATGAAAGAGGAAGACATTCCTAAGACTGCTTTTTGAACCCATGAGGGCCAATATGGTTTCTTGGTCATGCCCTTTGGCTTGTGTAATGCTCCCTCCACTTTCCAAAGCCTCATCAATCATGTCTTTCATCTGTTTATCTGTCATTTTTTCTTAGTTTTCTTTGATGATATTCTCATCTATAGTAAAATATTGACAACCCATCTTTCCCATGTGGATCAAGTTATTCATATACTCTCTTAACACCAAATTTTCCTCAAACAATATAAATGTTCTTTTGGAGCCTCAAAAGTGGAATAATTGGGTCATATTGTTGGCAAGGATGGTGGCAGGGTGGATCCTAAAAACATTGAATCTATGCAGGATTGGCCTCATCCCAAGAATCTCAAGATATTGTATGGGTTTCTCAGCTTAATAGGATATTATTGGAATTTTTTTAATAATTATGGAAAAATTTCAGCGCCTTCCACTGCTCCTTAAAAAGAATGATTTCATTTGAAATCCAACAAATGATCACTCCTTCCAAGCCTTGAAAGGGGATATGTGCACTACTCATGTCCCAATCCTTCCTAAATTCAGAAAGATCTTCTTCTTGGACTATGATGCTTCATGGAAAGGAATTGGTGCAGTCCTTATGCAAGATGGTCGACCTTTGGCCTTCACTAGAAAACAACTGTTGGAGTCTCATTTGGGCCAATCAATCTATGAAAAATAAATGATGGCCATTTTGCATGATGTGTGTCTATGGCATACGTATCTATTGGGGAAAATCTTCCAAATTAAGACGATCATTGGAGCCTCAAGTATTTTCTAGAGAAACAACTTTCATCCCTAGAGCAACAAAAATGGGTGACCAAACTATTTGGATATGATTATGAGATCATTTACAAGAAAGGAAAATATAATGTGGTTGAAAACACTCTTTCAAGGAAATATGAAGATGAAGGGTCCCTCTTTTATCTATCCTTCATTGTACCCTATTGTCTCCAAGTTGTTTGCTAGGAGGCTGCAAGATCCCAAACTATCGCACCTTATCCAACAATTGCAAGACAATTCTCTAGTTTCTCCATAGTACTCTTGGCACAATGAAGATATTTTCTACAAAGGTCGTCTTTATTTAAGAAAAAAATCACAACTTAAATCCACGGTGCTTTTTGAGATACATGCTACACCCACAGCTAGGCATGATGGGTTTACCGAAACCTATGATAGGGTCAAACGTTCTTTTTTCAGGGATGGTATGAAGCGGGACATTCAAACCTTTGTGGTAGAATGTGATTTCTATCAACGCAACAATGGAGAAATATTCAAAGCCCCAGGAACACTACAACCACTTCCAATTCCACCCGCTATTTGAAGGGATATTTATATGGATTTTATTGTTGGCTTACCTAAATTGGGAAATAAATCCGTCATTATGGTGGTCGTTGATTGTCTTTCAAAATATGCTCATTTTTGTGCTCTTCAATACCCACTCAGTACATCCACAGTGGCTCAAATTTTCATGGATAATATCTTCAAGCTTCATGGCACACCTCATTCCATTGTCTCTGACCAAGATCCCACTTTTACCTATAATTTTTGGCAAGAATTGTTCATCCTACAGGGTTCCCAATTGCATCTCAGCACAGCATATCATCCCCAAGATGATGGTCAAAATAAAGTTTTCAACAAGTGTTTGGAAACATATTTTAGGTGTTTTTTCATATGAGAGGAAAAATCAGTGGGATCAATGGTTACCCCTCGTTGAATGGTGGTACAACACGTCTTACCTTACAACTACTCACATGACTCCTTTAGAAGCAATATATGGCCAAAATCCACTTTAAATTCTCTCATACATGCACAATGTCTCGAAGGTATAGGAGGTTGACCAAACTCTTACAGTTCGAGGGGCTATTCTCCATACACTCAAAGAGGATTTGGTCATGGCTCAAAATCACATGAAACAATAAGAAGATCAAGGTCACTCAAAACATCTATTTTTTTGAACGGGATGAGGTGTTTCTTTGACTGCAACCTTATAAGAAGGCTTCACTCAAGGTTGACCATTTTCAGGAGTTGGCGCTCAAATTTTATGTTCCTTATATAGTTCTTAAGAACATGGCATAGGTAGCCTATCAGTTATATTTTTCCATTCATTATAAGCTCCATCCTATTTTTCATGTCTCCTTCTTAAAGAAGGTGATTGGAAGTAAGTGACAAACTCAAACTAGTCTTCCCAAGTTGGATGAAGAAGAATCCATCTAGTTGCAGCCACAAGGAGTCTTGGACCAGCGTGAGTGTCATCTCTGTCAGTGCACCATCAAGGAAGTGTTAGTATAGTGGAAAGATTCAAATATAGTAGATGCCACCTCAGAGACAACTACCATTCTGCAACAATTTACTCATCTCAATCCTTGAGGACAAGGATATTTTTTAAGGGGTAGGGAATGGACCTGTTATCCCCATTTTGTGGGATAAATAAGGAGATTATGTCTCAAGGCCCTTAGGTTGAAAATATGGAGTGATGATGGACTACATGACCAGCAATGTCCACATGCACAGATGGAGACCCTTCTCACGACCATAGAGGTCAGGATTTTCAGGATGTCATCCACCACACCCACTAGCTTCCAATAAGGTAATGGGCCTTGCTCCATGAGGTACAAGTCAGGTATTATGGTGATTTTCATTTCAATATTTGAGGCATTTTGAGTATGTTGTATCTTAGACTACTTTATATTTGATGACATATGCTTGGACATTATGCCTTTTTCCTCGTTTCACCTTGGTGGTTGAAATCGTTCCCTAGTAAGTGGTCTTCCTAGGGAATGGCTTTGCTACTAGGAACTCATTTGAAAAGACATCGGATCATTCCCAGCCATACTTACCACTTTCCATCACATAAAACCCCCCATTTCCTTGTCTCTTGGGATTTTAGAGTGTATTGACCCAAGAAGGGGTTGTCCCTCATTCTATGGGAAGAAGGGGTTGAAGGCCCATAGGGATTGTTTTTGGTTAAAAAAGAAATACAAAATCCTATATATAAACCTTCCAGATAATTTTCTCAGGGATCCCTTGAGAAATAAATGAAGTGCTTCTTTGTAAGAAAAGGGGGACCCACAATAATAAATAATTGTGAATGCCTAAAGGTTTAGTTGGAGGATAGGAAGTCTCATCATGAGTCGGCTTATCATGATCATGGGTATCTAGGGTATGACATTACCATCATCTGGTCACCAAGCCGGGGTAATGGCTCTTAGTTGCATGGTTTATGGAAAGGGGCTCTCATCATGAGCCAACCTTCTTGTTTTCGTAAGATACTTGTGTGTGACACTATCTGTAATGTCCCCATTTTTGGACATTATTATGTTACAGAGTGTGATGCCTACCAAAGTAGCCAGATAGGGGTGAAAATGAGTTCAAGAGTTTTTGAGGGATTTTATTGGGCCTGACTTGCATCTCTCATCATATTTCATCATCAGGATCCATTCTGCATAGCTTGGATTTGGTTTCGTTGCATTCCGACGATTTTCGTAATTTTGAGTTATTATGGGTCATATTTTAATTATTTTCACTAAGGTCATTCTAGGAATAATACTTGGAGAAACCTCTTAATGTAATAGCTCATTGGAATCAATAGGAATATAAATACATGATTAGATGATGAGAAGTTACTTTTAGTGGTTGGAGAAGCCATAGGGATGAATAAATCACTTTTTAGAGGAAAAAATGCCAATTAATAATTAATAAAGTGATTTAATTAAAGAATAATAAAAATAAAGTAAAATTCAATTGGAGGGAAAGGGTGAATAAGGGGGATAAAAGAGAGATAGGGGCCTCTATCCTCTCATTATGTTTATTATCATTTTGATGTCTAGCTTCTTGCTAGAGAGCCCATGATACTTGGGGGTTTTGAGGTTTGATTGAACAAACCCTAGAGATTAGCTTGGTGGTGAAAGATTCCACCTTTCCTAATCCAAGTTTGGCCAAGGAGTTGAAATATTCCTCCCTCTCTGTTAGCGATATTTCTTGTAAGGGGGGTTAGAATACAAAGGAGTGGGTTAAAAACCCACTTGTCCTAAGTTTGGAATGAAAACGCGCCTGTGGTAAACGTCAAGTAGATCTGGACGGCAGGATTTCGTGCGCCCGGATCAACGGCATGCGTCGGATTCCAGACCCCCTCCGCCTTTCTACCTTTAAGCGGAGGGGGGGGGGGTTCAGAATCTGAGGCACGTCTCTCC
>JASDQU010586712.1:55689-67936 GCA_032191745.1 Picea mariana | reverse complement strand
TTCGAAACTTTGGGACTTTGAAAAGTCCGCTCTCCTGCGCTCATCCAAAGGCTTAACCGTCATGCACTTATCTCTAGATTCAACGGTTGTTGATCCTCAGTGCTCAGATCCAATGGATCACATATGTACTTCTCCTCTGTGCTTCCTCTGGTCACTGGACATTGATCTAATGGTCATCGCATTTTCTCCTGATCCGATGGTCCTGATTCATTTTAGATTTCGGGCTTTGGGTAATTCAACTTTCAAGTTGCTAATTCTTTTGAAATGAGATTCCCTTAATAGTAACCTGCTTGCAAATTTTGACCTAAACAAAATGTTGTTCATCAGTCATGTTCTTAGATCGATGGTTCGATCTATCTAGAGTGCTTCTCTTCTAGGTTATCCTTTCCTTCCAATTAAATCAATCCGAAGACTGATGGAAATTTGGATGATCGAATTCTCAATCGTTTTTCCCCGCTTATCCTATCCTTCATTAATTCAATATGACAGTTGTTGGTCCTCTGGATTGGTGATCCAACAACCACTATCTCTCTTTCTCCCGAGCTTCTAATCTCTCTGACTTAGAAGTCTTTCTAAGTGTTCATGGGTCTTGACCTTTGGTCCTCCTGCAAGTTCGTCTCTTGGACCTCGTCTGAACTCCTGGAAACCACTATCTCTTCTGAGTTTTCTCATCTTCTGCATTCTCGAGGTTTGGTTCGATCTTGTTCTTTCCATCAATGACAAGAACATTCTTCCTGTAAACATGCCAAAATATTTTTCATTAAATTGCATTAAAGAATGATTTAACAAGGGTTATATTATTGTTATATCTCAAAAAGGTTTCATTTCAAGTTATTATTCATTTGAAAGGACACTCTCTTCAACTTATGGCAGCAACATCTAGAGAACAATTTTGTGGTGATACTTTGAACATTTTTGGTCGTGAAGTCTAGAAATTCCAGTGGTCCAGAGAATACTGATATTATTCATCTCCTCCTACACAGAAGGATATAATCTATACTTTCGAAATTGCTTGCGTAGGGTGTGTCCCTGAGGAACTAAACTGTAAAGAACTGGTTGCATGGTGCATTGAAAAAAATGTACTGAGTCAGGGAATCATAAAACTCCATGATTTTTCCCTCGTCTCTCTTTCACCGCAAGTGTTTCATAACATGTTGAAGCTCCCTGAACCAACACTTACCTTTAAGGGAGAGGACTGTAGAGATTTTCTGAAAAAACATGACAATGGCCTGGACCTCTTGCCTAAGTATTTGGAGAATCTTGTGGTTGTCCCAGAAGATATAACAAGGATTCAAGTCGACTCTTTTAAAAACCCCTTTCATCAAATCGTTTGGTTGTTTACCAAGATGACAAGCCAAGAAAGAACTGCCACCATTTCCCGCATGATTCTTTATATTTTATATTTTAAAGTTAAAGAGAAAGCTATTTTCGATTGGGGAAAACTGATTTCCATTGAAATCTCCTCCCAATTATCACATTACAAAAGGGACAAGAAATTATTTATGAATTCTTATTTGGTATTTGCGATGGCATATTGTTGTCAGTTTCCAAAATTGACTATCTGTAGGAGAGTGAACTGTGAAGTTGATCCAGTCACCTTATGGTATCAAGCACTGTGGAGACACAAGACTTATTTTCATTTCTACAAAGTTTACTATGATTTTGTTTCAGTTTTTAAGGGACTATAGTTTGGTAAAAATACCTCCAGGATATCAGACCAGGCTAATAAATTATTGGAGAAAAAGGGAACATTAGAGAAGATGGAAAATCACAATGTTATCAGGATTTTCTATTCCAAGGAGAATCCCTCTTTTCTTCCATACCATGTATCTAATAAATTTTTTATCACATAAGTAGAAAGGAAATATAATTTATGGATACACTTTTTACATGAGAAACGAAAAAAGAAATTCACACCCTTTCCTTGGAAAATTGGAGAATTTATATTCAAGAATATAAACAATATTGATGAGTTTGTGAATCACTTCCACAATGTAAATCTAAAGTATGCTGAAAGGATAAAGGGGTTTGACCATAACATAATTTCATTGGAACATACACTGTCAGTAGGATTCAACAACTCATTCATTCATACTATTTTGAGTGAAGAAGAATATAACAACTTAGGCGCTCTTTCTCACAACGCTAGTGACCTGGAAACAATACTTAGTACTAATGATTTTTACAATCAGAAAGGAAAGTTCCCCAATGAGAAAAGCACCCAGAATCTAGTTTTTACCCCTAAAACTACCACATCTCAGAGAAATTCTCCAACGGCCCACCCAATTAGGAAAGTTACCATCAGTAGTTCAAGCGGTGGAGGAGAAAATAATCCCCCTTGTGGAAAAATCAAGAGCTCACACAAAATTCTTATGAGAAAGAAGAGGAAGAACATTGTGAATATGAAGAAGACTGTCGCATAGAAAATGTCATCAACAGATTCTCTCTTGAATACATGGAGCTCAAGGTGGATATTGAGAAATTTTTTCCCACAATTTATCAAACGATAAATATGGCCCATCAAAATTCATCATTAGAGATCATTGAGAATCAGAATTTCAATGAATAAGAGTCATTCTCTTTCCAAAGCACGGTCTTCGACAAGGATTCTAAGAAGTTGATTATTGAAAAAGGTGATATGAAAAGTAAGAAAGGAAAATATCATTCAAAGGTTGACCTAAATGATTTGTGGCCTTCCCAAATTTCCTTAATTCACAGAGAAACCAGAGATGCTCTGGATGATTTCATTGGTGGTTTAGAAGAATAAAAAACGAAGTTTAAAAAAAGGATCAAGGAATTGGAAGACGCTCCAATGCATCTTCCACTTCTTTCTAGTCCTTTATCAATAGTGAGACCCACTACACCTTTTGTTAAATTGAAAGGATCTTCAAGCCTAGTTACATCAGCTAGGATCTATGTAGAAAGACATATTAAGAAAATAATGGCATTGATCATAGAGGCATGGGAAGTTTCGAAAAACATTATTTCTTTTGGCTTAAGGGCACATGCCTTCCATGAATATTTCCAATTCGACCTAAAAAATGAAGAAGGTTTTTACATTGATGTTGTATTACCCTTTGGAAAGAAATTATCCAACATGCCAGAACTAAGGAGAAGAGAGGAGGATATTCCCTCCCCAAGTCGGATAAAGAAGTTGAGCGTGTGCTAGAAGGAAAAGATTAAAAATTTTCATAGTATTGCCCAATCATGCAACCAAGCTATATCAAAGAGGGAAAAATTGTTCAAGATTCTCATGGAGATAGACATAGCAGGAAGTACTAAAGAAGTAAAATACCCCAAATTAATCCTCAACTCAATGTTCCGAACAAAGCAATAGTTTGACGAACAAGTTGATATTTTTAAAGGGTTATCAATTGAAAAGGTTTATGGTATACTCAAATATAATGAAGACGACATAGACAATTGGATAGTGGACTACTCCTTGAAGAATCAAGATACTGAATAAGCATTACATGTTATTTCCCTTGATTTACGAGACTTGGAGGGTGAGTTATTCAACATCAAAATCGATCATGAGATAAAAATGGCATGAATGAAAAATTATATTGAAGAATGGTTCAAGAAAGCAATCGGAAAATTGACCGACGAGGGACAAGAAATAGTTGAGATGGTTCCTATAACCATTAATGAAGACAATAAAAGGACACCAGCAAGAAATTAAAGTCTTGAGAGACCATCATAGTAAGTTTATGTTGATCACATCTTTCTTTCTTTATCATTTCCTTCATTCAATTACTCTGCTTCTTTGACTAGAAAGGTTTAACTGATAACTTCTCTTTTCTTCTTTCCAGGTCTTTTTGTTCTTTTACTTCCCACCATCCTCCTTCTACAAGATTAATTCTTGTTTATATTTTATTTATGGTCCATGGGAGCCCCAATCCCAGTCCTTAGGAAAAACTACTTTTAAATTTCGAAGAATATGTAATAGACTATATACTTTTTAGAAATTTCAAGAGAGCTATTTCGGGATCAGTTTTGATTGTGCTTTGTAACTCTTACTTTTGAGTATAAAGTATTTGAGATTGATCTATCAATATATTTATTTTAGTTTCCCATGTGTCCACTATGTTAAAGTTCTCTTATGCATGTGGATCATCTTCTTTTTATTTTTATGTGATCATAAATATTTAGTTTAACTATGTGTTGGAATATTGGTTTTTGTCATTGATGTCAACCCTAGTCATGGGTTTTGGACCGCAAGATTGATAAAGGTATTTGGACATGAAGGATAATGCACATGCATATACAACACCTATGAATGGATAGTATACATCATGTTGTTTCCGGTGGTATGTGGCACGCCACGTGGATTATCATGGTTGAGGAGAAATGAATTTTTGAAGATGACAAAGTGAATTGAAGAAGGAAGTACATGTAGGCCCTGAAGATAATTAAAGAAAAGAATTACAAAATAAAAAAGTGTCAGGTCGGCCCTAATGTTAAAAGGAAGTGACATAAATGGTATAAATAAACATCAGTATACATTCATTTGATAAAATTCAAATTTCAGAGGAAATAAGAAGTAAAGAAGGCTGAATTTCAAGGGAGGATGGAGTCTTTTGGTGATGTGTTCTAAGGTATGTTATTTTCAGGTCATCTTACCATTTTTGCTATAAATTTTTTTCTAGAATGATTCAGATGGTGAAATCACTATGGTATTGAGAAGACATATCAAGGTACCTCTGGTAAAAGTTTCAGCTCTTGATTCACTATAATTATGGATATACACTCTGTGGAAGATAGGGTTTGTGACCAGTCCTGAAGCTAGTCAATAAACAGGTGTTCCGGGTAAAATAGTCATAATGTAACAACCTTGGTTAGATAGTTGCATAGGGTTTATTAAGTATAGTTAATTAAATAATTAACTATATTAATGTGTATTAGTTAAGTAATGATTAAATATTAATAATATTATTTATTTATTATTTAATAAATGTCGATTAATTAATTAAATGATCACTTAACACATTCAAAGATTTGACTAATGAATTAAATGGCTGAATAACTTTAAATTATTTACAATAAGACTTTACGTATGCAAGGGGGGAATGAAGCATGGGGTGGAAGGATAAGGTAATAAAGGAATGGGGTAAGGTAATAATGGGGAGGATAAGGTAATTAATGGAGGATAGGGAGTTAGTGAATGAGGGGAGATATGACTGGGAATAGTCTGACGGGAGATGATTATGAAAAATTGGGAGGAGAGGACTATATTTTGGGTGTTGAATATTGTTTTGGTTTTGAGGAGTTTGGTTTTGGAGTGTTGGTGAACCATTGTAGGGGGCACCAGGTTGCTAGGAGTTTTGGGCTCGGGGGCTAGGAATCCTCACGGATTCCTAGAGATAGGGAGCTGGACAGGGAGAAAAACTCAATTTTGGGCACAGTTTCAGCTTGGACATAGTTTTAGCTTGGGCTTGGACAAAGAGAGTTGGGAAACAAATCACTTGACATGTATTTTTATTCGTTATTATGGCATGTTCATGATTGTATGATGTCTCAATATGTTATTTATGCTGTGTATCTTATTCAATATATCATTTATATAATGCTACCCAAAGGGAATTCTGCTGAGTCATAAACTGTAAACTGTTATTTTGCTAATGATATTCTACTGAACAAATTATAATAGAAATTTTATATTTAATTATTTAACAAATTCTAGGATCTGTTAGATAGAACCTTACACTTGGTATCAGAGCACCAATTTAAAATCTGGGGCCAAGGGCCTACCCACCTACTTATAATCGACCCAAAAATAAACTATAAAACCTTAGAAACTATTGTAAGTTTGAAGGAGGCCTGTTCACCTTCAGACCTGTAAGAAGCCTACCCTGTAAAAGCTTCAAACCTGTGAGAAGCCTCACCTATACAAAGCGATATTTTAATATAATGAACAGCTAAAAAAAAATAAGAATAGAGTATATATATATATATATATATATATATATATATATCGAAATATAAAGGAATTGGAAAAAGGAATAAGTAATAAAATTTAAATGAGAAACAATATGGAAAATAGGGTAATAAATTACCAAAAAATAAAACACTGGAACAATTGTTAACATCAAGCAAAACCTTACACTTGGTATCCGAGCATAAAAATAAAAATAAAAAACACTATGTGGCGTGCTGGTTGGGCGGCCTTTGACAAAATGTTTGCCAAATATATGTGGAGTTGACGGGGGTCAAACCATGGACCTCCACTCATATGTGAATTTACACATGAAAATTGAATTTAAACAAAAAAAACACAGAAGTAAATTTACCATGCAAATTGAGGACCAACTGTGTGCAGAGCATTCTGCCATTCGGTAGCCCACAACCTAGGATCCTCCACAGCAAATGAAAATGGTGTACGAAACTAGGGTAGCTGGTTGGGTGGTTTCCTAAACTAACGAAGCTATTCTGTATTCGACCCTAAATCCCATAATGTAGTAGGGAGTATCCTTATGGAGGAGCCCAAGTTCCTTCACCAAGAGCCACAAGGAGCGACTACATTTGCACTATGCATTTTTGTTGTGCCTACCATCGACACCTTCGTTCCCCATTGAAGGATCCAAAAGCAGAGTTTCCAACCGCATACATTAATGTATGCGACAATAACTAGGGTTCATGATATTTTATTTTACAAAGATGTTATTAATCCAAAACTCCATTAAAGCAATGAGGAATGAGCATGAGAGGTATCTATAATCTAGCTAAATTAGAATGTAAATTAACATTGGTAAATTCGGTTACCATGTTAGAGGATTCAAAGGGATGGTGATCCTTGAGATGGCAGCAGAGAGTGCCAATGTCAAAATCCAGGTCACAGAACGGGCACGTGAACTCTACACGCATATCATAGTCCACCTTCATATCATCAATCCCCATATGTCGATCTGTATGCACACCCATTACACTCCAGTTAATCAAATCGAAGACAATTCATGTAAAATCAATGAGTTTTCTCTGAGACAAGTCCAAGACCAACCCATGGACGATCGACCTTCATGGCGCTTAGCAGCGTTGCATCGAGAAGCCCATAATTCATCGTCCATGGTAGAGGGTAAACGTATTAAACCCTCTCACCTCCCAATAGAATTGGATTTAACCCTCTTCTTTCTACATCAAATCTCGCCTGTTAAATTGTTTTTCCCCTGTTAAATCATGTGGATATATATCATTGGTCCTATCAGAGGAGTTAAAACCCTCATCACCCTTCGAAATTGGTGGGAACAAAGGATATGCATCTTGAAGCTCTGTAACATCAAGGTGTATTAATTATGAAAAACTCGTGTTTGGATGAGCAAGTGCTAGCATCCTTATTCAAGGCAATAGATCCAGTATAGTCGAGATTCAATGCACTGTTACAGACAAACCCGAAAGATTGATAAGCCCTCTAAGTGCATCTCACTTCTCTCAATCCAACAAATCCATACAACAGTAAAGTAGATAAAATATAAAAATATTATAAAGAGCGGCGAAAATAACACAGAGCCTATCTAATTACACGCTACAAAAGTCCGGTTAAGGAAATCAGAGATATAAAAATTTCATAAGACCAATAGTTTAAACAGACAAACCCTAAAAGACTTTTCTCACGAAAGGCAAACAGTATGGTCCATGGCCATATAAAATCCCATGCTATGCCACAATAGAACACAAAATGTACATCGCACCCATGACAAATATACCCCATCAAACCCTGGAAAGTAACATTAAACCCAAACCTTAAATGCCTACACCCCGCTACAAAATCTCTTACATGAAAGCATCGAAACTTATAGATAACAAACAACAACAAAAAAAAAACTACCATAGAAATAGAAAAGAGCACGAGGGAGGAACTTGCAAAGGACCAAGCCCGCAGGCCTTTACACAAACACCACATACAAGTCGGTGCCCAAGTAACCAGGCGGCCAAAACCCAACTCAACGCAAGCCATGAAGGAGAAAAGCTCTTGAAGGTGCCATGCACCAATGTAGCACCTCCGCCAGCCAGAAACCAGACACCCAGACCACGAGGAGGAGAAGCCATGAGACATGGCCATGGCCGCCGGTCTCATCCTTCACCCTGAACGCTTCAAAAAAAAAAAACGAAATGTAAAGAGGAGAAGGGTAGGGTTTGAAGAGATAAAAAGGAGGAGATTAGGGTTAAGGGATGAGTGTCGGGGAAAGGGGGGCACGTGGGCCTCATGCGAGGACCCACGATGCCCTGTTTTTATTTTTTTTAATTATTTTTTTTTCGTCGTTAAATTTTGATTCTAATTATATATACATTTTTTATTTCATTTTTATTTTATTTATTTATGTTCGTTTAAATTAATTTGTGTAAAGTTTAATTAATTGTTTTTTTTTTTAAATAATTAATTGTTTTAATTTGTGTAAAGTTTAATTAATTGTTTTTTTTTTAAATAATTAATTGTTTTTAATTTAGTGTGAAGTTAATTAGTTGTTTTTATTTAGTGTAAGTTAATTATTTAATTATTTAAAATTATTTTATTTTTATTTTTATTTTAGAGTAAAGTCTAATATGGGTTTGATTTTAAATTTTAAATTTTATTTCAACTAATGATTTTAATGATTAATTAATTAGACTATTAATTAATAATAGTGAGTAAATAAGTTAATAATTAAATACATATTTAATGATTAATTAGGTACAAGATCAAATTAATTAGTTTTAAATGCAAAGTATAAGGACTTAGACTAAGATAAGCGGGAAGGGCTTCATGCATGCTAGGAAAGTAAGCTAGAGGAATAGGCAAGAGGGGTACAGTGCTAGTGTAACTACCGGGTGAGGGAATCAGTAGTTTCCTTAGACGAAAACATCAAGCTTAGAGGCTTTCGACGCTGACCTAGCCACCTCCCCTAAACAGAGTAACGTCTGTTTACAGACAAGTAAAAAGAAACTTACGCCTAACCCTGTTTTCTAGTTAAGTTGCGCAATGAGAAATGTCATTGAACTCACCCTGACAACTTTGGTTGATGAAGGTTAAATCATACAAGATGGTTAGGACTCAAGGGAATCGAGGTAGAGGAGCATCATTGTGGGCACCACCAACACCACCGGTTCTGCCATCACCATTGCCAGAACTAGATCTCATACTACGCTCTTTGGAGGTCATAAATGAGACTTTAAAGGGGCGACAACCAGCAACGATCAAAGTGGAACCCCCACCATCTGGAATGGGTAATCCAGAAACGTCGATGGATTCAGGGGGAGGACCCTCATTAGATCAGTACCTGTTATTGTCAAAATTTAAGGATGTTTTTTTGAACGAGTTACCAGGGTTACCTTCTGAGAGGGAGCTTGATTTTACTATTAAGCTCAAACCTGGTGTAGAACTAATTTCCAAGACTCTGTATTGAATGAAAATGCTAGAACTTTGTGAGTTGCAAATGCAGTTGAAAGACTTACTGGACTTAGGGATAATAAGGCCAAGTGTCTCACCTTGGGGTGCATCAGTAATTTTTGTAAAGAAGAAGGATGGATCCTTACGACTGTGTATAGACTACAGGGTCTTGAACTGTGCTACAGTGAAAAATAGGTACCCAATGACACGAATAGATGACCTCTTCAATCAAATGAAAGGAGCAGTGGTATTCTCAAAGATCGATTTGCGGTCAAGGTATCATCAATTAAGGATTAAGGAAGGTGATATCCCAAAAACTGCCTTTCAAACTCGGTTTGGACATTACGAGTTTGTCGTAGTACCTTTCAGATTGACCAATGCGCCAACAATATTCATGAGTCTCATGAACGACGTATTCCGGAAGTACTTAGACCGTTTTGTACAAGGATTTCTAGATGACATCCTCATCCATTCCAAGAAGGAAAGAGAACATGAGGAACACTTGCAAGTG
This sequence comes from Picea mariana, assembly GCA_032191745.1. Lineage (NCBI taxonomy): Eukaryota > Viridiplantae > Streptophyta > Pinopsida > Pinales > Pinaceae > Picea > Picea mariana. The sequence goes on along the minus strand of JASDQU010586712.1, from coordinate 58,064 downwards.
GTGTTGTCCTGCCTTAGGGAGAACGAATTGTATGGGAAGTTTTCGAAGTGTTCCTTCTTCCAGAAAGAAATTCACTATTTAAGTCATATCATTTCTAGTGAAGGAATCTTTGTGGACCCAGAAAAGGTAAAGGCCATTATGGAGTGGCCAGTGCCGAAAAATTCCCATGAGGTGAGAAGCTTCATGGGGCTAGCAGGTTATTATCGGAGATTTGTGGAAGGATTCTCAAAAATAGAAAAACCCATCACCACTTTGTAGCGCAAGGGGGTCAGGTATGAATGGATGGAAGAATGTGATAGTGAATTCATTGAGCTTAAGAGGTTACTAACTAGTGCGCCAATTCTACGAGTGCCATATATGGAAAAGGACTTCACAGTTTTCACGGATGCCTCAAAGCAAGGTTTGGGGGCCGTGCTAATGCAAGATGGAGGAGTGATAGCTTATGCATAAAGGAAGTTGAAGAAACACGAAGAGCTATACGTGACTCATGATTTAGAGTTGACAGCTGTAATGCTAGCTCTGAAACTTTGGAGGCACTATCTTGTGGGGCGAAACTTTGAGCTCAAAATGGACCATCAAAGTTTAAAACATCTCTTCACTCAAAGGGATCTGAATGCCAGGCAAAGGAAATGGAGTGAGTTTATGAGTGAGTACAATTTTGGTATTTCATACATCAAGGGAAAGGAAAATGCGGTCGCAGATGCTTTGAGTAGGAGACCACGTGTCTTCTCCTTGGTACCGTTAAAGGTCAATCTGAGGGAACATGTGTTGACACAACTCTAAGGAGACAGTTGGTATTTAGAGGTTACTTCAAACCTCCAGAGTGGGAGGAAATTAGATCCAAAGTATGAAGGATATAGTCTAGAAGTAGACGGACTGTTAAGATATCAAGGAAGGATGTACATCCCTAAAGATGGAGATATTCGAAGCATCATATTGAAGGAAGCCCATAGAGCACTTTATTGTGTGCATCCGGATGTGAAGAACATGTACGTAGACATGAGGAAGCTATTCTTTTGGGTAGGCATGAAGAGCAATGTAGTCCATTTCATCGCCAAATGCCAAGAGTGTCAACAAGTGAAAGCTGACCACCATCACCGGATAGGCCTCCTACAACCACATGATGTTCCTATGTCCAAGTGGGAAGTCATCTCTATGGATTTCGTTGTGGGGTTACTGCTCACATATCATAGACACAATTCCATTCTTGTGATAGTGGATTAGTTAACCAAGAATGCTCATTTTATTCTGGTTAGAGACACTTACGATGTCACTGATGTGGCACATGTGTTTGTAAGTGAGGCTATCCATTTGCACGGGATACCTAAGAAGATCATTTCAGATCGGGACTCCAGATTCACTTCTAGGTTTTGGACAAGTTTGGAGTCAGCATTGGGGACTCAGTTGAACTTAAGCACAACTTATCATCTTGAAACATATGGGAAAAATGAGAGAGTAAATCAAGTCATGGAAGACAAGCTCAGGATGTATGTCATGGATAATCAAAACCAGTGGGAGAAGTACCTACCTTTGGTAGATTTTTCCTACAATAACAGTTTTCATAGCTCCATCGGAATGCCACCCTACGAAGCTCTGTATGGAAGACCATGCAGAACATAGTTGAGTTGGGATAGACTAGAAGACCGAGTAACAGTTGGGCCAGAATTGATTCAAGAGATGGAGGAACAGTTGATTCAAATTAGGCAGAGACTAAAGGAAGCACGGGATAGGCAGAAAAGTTATGCAGATGCACACAGAACCGACCAAAGCTATAAAGTGGGAGACCAGGTTTTCATTCGTATCAGGCCTAAAAAGAGTACCATATGGTTTGGGAAGGGGACAAAGTTGTCACCTTGATTTGTAGGACCATTCAAGATCCAAGAGAAAATTGGACCCATTGCCTATCGTCTCGTACTGCCACCCCACTTGCATAAAACTCATAATGTTTTTCATGTATCTGTTTTACATCATTATGTTGTTGATGAATCACATAAACTAAATTGGAAGGAATTGCAGGTATCGGATATGGGAACTCTCATGGTAGAACCGTTACGCATATTGGACCGTAGAGTCTGACAACTCAGGAACCGTCTAGTAGACCAAGTTAAGGTCTAATGGGACAAGTATAGTCCAGGATCTGCTACTTGGGAAGACGATGAGACATTACGACGAGACTATCCCTCACTTTTTTTGACCACCTTGTTCGTGCTCGAATCGTCGCCGGGTGAGCAAGAATGGGAGCACTAGCATGCCCTGTTGGGCTCAGCAAGGCAGAACAGGTTTGCTGTGGATCAAAATGGGTTAACAGTGAATAGAAAACAAAACGAAATAAAATCTACCTACGAACTGAAAAGCAAATAACATTACAGCCATAA
>JASDQU010586712.1:14489-41891 GCA_032191745.1 Picea mariana | reverse complement strand
TTAGTATTATGTTTGTGTTTCTAAGCTTGCTATTTTCAGTTTCAACATGCTTCAACTTTTCAAGATTCTCATCTTCTTGTTCACTCTCTACATTGTCTTTGTATCCCCAAAAGGAATCAAGGTTGGTTTCTTCATCTGAATCTTCTTCACAAATGATTTCTTCTTCTTTAGAATTATTATAATCATCATCATGGGTTTCTTGAGTTATGAAGAGGACTTCTCCTCCATGATTATCTTCTTCATCACTCTCATCTGAGGAGATGTCATCATCCTTGGAGTAGAAGCTCTTTTTATTGTTGAGACTTCTCTTTTTATAGTAACAATTTTCAACAATATGTCATATTCTACCACAATTAAAGCATTTGAGAGGATACTTACCTTTGTATCTTCCACTTCCTTTCTGTAACCTTCTTACAAAATTTGCTATTTCTTCATCAAGGTCGTTATCCTTGTCTTTTGTCTTCTTTATGGATTTAAAGGCTTCTTCATTGCTTGTCTGGTCACTTTCTGTACCTACTCTCATTTCATATGCCATAAGAGTCCCATGTAATTCATCCATTGTCATTTTGGTCAAGTCCCTAGTTTCTTCAATGGCGGAGACCTTAGCATCATACTTCAAGAGAAGTGATCTCAGTACTTTTTGTACAACCAAGGATTCATAGAGCTCTTCACCTAATCCTCTGATAGCATTAACAACTTCATCAACTCTAAGAAGACAGGTTGCAATATCTTCCTTTTCATTCATCTTCAAATTTTCAGATTCTGCTCTATGTCATTGAAGCTTGACCTGCTTAACTTTTGGATCACCTTCGTAGATATTCTTGATTTTGTCCCATACCTCTTTAGAAGTGCCACATCCCATCACTTTTATAGCAATGGTTGGTGCCAATGCTACTAGAATAACATGTCTGGATTTTGAATTACAACTCATAAGCTTCTTCTCATTTGGATCGGTTGGAGCATTATTTGGGATTACATAGCCATTTACAACTAAGTACCAAATGTCCACTCCCAAAGCCGTTAGGTAAGTTTTCACTCTATCACTCCAGTATGCATAATTTCTTCCATTAAATTTTTGAATTCCATTTGAAATGTGCTCATGGTCATCCATCTCTACTCAGGATTTTCCTTCTAGTGGTTAAACTGTTCTGAAGGCAACCTGCTCTGATACCAATTGTTGATACTGAGAGGGGGATGAATCAGTATCAAGTACAATTTAAAACCTTTTTCAACTTATACTTAAACCATTCAACTATATCCAATGAGAAATGAACAATAGTATAATAGCTACACCAATACACCACAATACACCATGCACAATATATGAGAAATAATCAATAGTTATTGATCAAGGGAAGTAATGACTTCCAAAGGTAGCTATAGCTTTCAAATATAAAGGGAGGGATAAAACTCCAAGTGGAAGATACAATCCTCCAATATCAAGATAGATTTGAACTCTCCATCCTTGCCCCTTCCTTCCACCTAATAATATATGAGAGATAATAAAACTTTACATTAAATCATCGCCATCAGCCAATCATCACATAGAACCTGATAATGCTTCCTGAGACTTCTTCAATTTATACAATTATTAAATTCTTGGAGTAATCTAATCCTGTATATAATATTATTCAATGTATTCTCTGAAACTCCTCCAATTTTCACTCCTTGAATCCTCCCCAAAAAGAGGTTATAGAAAGAATGGTAGACTTTATTCAATTCTGGTCTGTTCAGAAGACCCAACTTGTACAACATGCCCTGCACTCAATATTTAAAATCCAATTCTAAAACTACCACACAAGAAACAAAATTTTGTACTCCTTCCAATGGAAGTGGTCCCACTTAATTTGGATTTTGTATGAAGAAATTATGACTGTTTTACCCGGAACACCTGTTTATTGACTAGCTTCAGGACTGGTCACAAACCCTATCTTCCACAGATAGTATCTCCATAATTATAGTGAATCAAGAGATGAATTTTTTACCAGAGGTACCTTGATATGTCTTCTCAATACCATAGCAATTTTACCATTTGAATAATTCTAGAAAAACATTTATAGCAAAAATGGTAAGATAACCTGAAAAATAACATACCTTAGAACACATCACCAAAAGACTTCATCCTCCCTTGAAATCCGGCCTTCTTTTACTTCTTATTCCCTCTGAAATTCGAATTGTATAAAATGAATGTATAATGATGTTTATTTATACCATTTATGTCACTTCCTTTTAATATTAGGGCCGACCTGACACTTTCTTATTTTGTAATTCTTTTCTGTAATTATCTTCAGGGCCTACATGTACAATTCACTTTGTCATCTTCAAAAATTCATTTCTCCTCAACCATGAGGATCCACGTGATGTGCCACATACCATCGGAGACAACATGATGTATACTATCCATCCATGGGTGTTGTATCTACATGTGCATTTTCCTTCATGTCCAAACCTTCATCAATCTTGTGGCCCAAAACCCATGACTAGGGTTGACATCAATGACAACAACCAATCTTCCAACAAACACCAGCCATAAAATAAAGTGCTTATCAAATTTGATTAGAATTTTTTATATTTTCTGGTAGAAAACCTACAATAGATTAGTTGTAGGTCTTTGGCATAGGTGTGAAAGATAACCTTCCAAAGTTGTAAACAAACATAGAATCTTGAGTTGGGGAGCGGTAAATCCACTTATTACATTTTTTGTTGGGAAGCCCTTCTAACACAAGGGTCAATCACGAGGTCGCATTAGGGCCGACAAAGTTACTCACCCTTCTTTGTTGGTCTTATTGTATATATTGCATGTATTATTGGGGGTCATCTGAGAAGAAAATTATGTGCGAACCTTCTTGAGGCAATTTGAGGCTTAGATACCCTTCCCTTGCACATGGATCATAATTTCGATTGCTTCCCCAGGCATCATTGTCATAATTGGTAACCTTATTATCCTATCTCTTTAGGGTCTCTACACAAGGTGAGTGTGGAGGGGCAAGTCTTCACGGTACCTGGAATTGACGTTGGCCAAACTGACTTGGGCTCCTTGGAGGGTATACCCATGTTTATTTGTCGGAGATTTCACTAAGGTGTAAGTCCATTAAGCAGGTCGTCAACATAAATTTTCCACCCTCTCTATCTCATCCCCTTCATAAATTATTCCCAGGACGTTGGATTTCATCACCAACTAGTGTGTTCATTGTAAGAAGGTTTTTTTTTCTTGTTTTATTCCAAGATTTTTAGCGTGTGTTGTTTGTTTTCCCTTGCAGATTATAGGTTGGATCTATGTTTATATGGTGTCATTTCCTGAAACAACCACCAAACCAATCCCTTATCCAGGGGAGCCTTTTGTTTCTCCTTCTTACAGAAGAATTGGTCCTCCTTACATCGCTACTTTGAGCCTTCTAGGTCTCACAATTGGATTACCAGTATGTTTGTTTTCCACTCAGGTAATCTTGAATGCAGCTAGTTCTTATGTTGTAAGAACTTACCCCCAAGAACATCAACCTCATGTTGATCCTTCACCTTCTTCACCCGTAAAATATTCTTCACCTTCTCCACTTGAAAGGTCTTCTTTGCCGAGTGAAATATCTGAAGCTATTAACCTAGTGGATAAGAAGAAGAAGAAAAGGAAGAATAAGAAGAAGAAAAATAAACAAGGGTCCAAATTTCCAACCACTGCAAGACATGCTGGAAAACAACCAATTACTGATAATTATGTTGGGAGTGTTGATGATCCCAAGACAACCCAAACATCCAGTAAACCCAAGTACCCTTGCAGGATTTGTAAGGGTAGCCATATTCTTAAGGATTACCCTAGTCTATCCAAGGTTATAGAAGCATGGTCTATGCACCCTCGCCATCCCATGTCGTCAACCTCTGAACAACATGTTGATGACCTCTCGTCAACTAGTCAGGATACCGTTGGGAAGAAAAAAAGTAGAGTCAAGTTCCCATGCAGGTTATGGGGCGGGATTCATCAAACTCACCTTTTCCCTCGCATAGACAAAGCCTCGAAATTACTGGAAGATATGATTGTTTCCTAGCCTCAACCTTCAGTTGCTTATCCCAAGATTACTCTCGACCCACCTGTAGTTGATGGAATGATCAATATGGTCCCTTTATCGGTCAATGTGGTTGATCATGTAGTCAATCTATTCACATCCTTAGTTGAACCATTTGACAAAGTGGTCGATACGATCCCATCCTTGGTTGATCCCACTATCCCGTTAAAGAGTGAAATCCAAGTGGTCGATCTGTTTCCATCCATCGACCCCATTCTCCCCTTGGAGAATGAAACCTAAGTGGTTGATCTGATCCCATCATCAACCATTCCTGCTCTCCTGCTAGTGAGTAAACCTGATAGTGCTCATGTTTTTCTTATTAATACAGACACTACCATGTTAGGGGGAATTCCTCCTTCTCCTGTGGAACCCCCTCCAAGTAATGAGGTCATCCTTTTTTATTGGGGTGCACTAACTGGACCTCATCTTCCCTCTCACATTCCTTTCAATATTACCATACAGGTTTGTGATCAAGACATTCCTCAGACATTGATAGATGAAAGTGCTTCCATTCGTATTTTTTCCTCTATTGCTTGGAAATCTTTGGGTTATCCTCAGCTTGTGTCGGTTACGCATAATCTGTTAGATTTTAACAAGAGAACCAGTCACCCTTTAGGATTCCTTCCTCAGTTTCCCATAACTTTGGGAGGGAAAAATGTCTTTATTGATGTTATGGTAGTCCAAGACCCCTTGGATTTTGATTTACTCCTTGGACGAGATTATGTCTATGCCATGAAAGCTATCGTGTCCACTCTTTTCCGTGTGATATATTTCCCTCACGATGGAATAATTGTGACTATTGATCAACTTTAGTTCATTGTCCATGACTTGACCATAAACTCAATGACCTCCCTGAATGGTTCTTATATGTAAACGATATTTCCCCCACCACAGGTCAATTATGTGGCATTATCTCCCATGCCTTCAACTGCCGATGATGATAACCCTCTCACTATAAGCTCAATCTCTTATGACTTGGATCCAGTAGTTGACATGGTCATCTCTTTGGTAAGGATATTGGATCCTGATCTCCTTATCTATATCGTGGCCCTGGACATGTGTTCCTTCCAGAGTGTGTTTCTTCCATCGAGTGAAGATCTCTTGGAGGCCATGACCGAGTTTTGTCCCTTGACATGGTGTCCTTCCAGAGAAATGTCCTCCTGAAATCCGTGATCAAGAAGAGGATATTTTAGCATGGTATTATGATTTCAAGCTCATTAAAAAATGAAACCAGCTTTGAGCATGGTTTTCTGATTTCAATCTCATTAAAAAATGAAACCATCTTTGAGCATGGTTTTATGATTTCAAGATCATTAAAAAATGAAACCATCTTTGAGCATGGTTTTCTAATTTCAAGATCATTAAAAAATTAAACCATCTTTGAGAATGGTTTCCTGATTTCAAGATCGTTAAAAAATGAAACAACGGTCTGGGGATTGAACCTGGATTCTCGTGCATAGTTCTTCTCCCGTGTCAAGATCATTAAAAAATGAAACAACTTCCCCCTCTCTATTTTAGTCAAGTCCTTCATCTAGTATTTAAATATTCATTTCATCCACCTTTGCAATTGGATGAAAAAAAATTTGGGGGGCAATGCTTACAGCCTCTGGACTTCATGCTCATGTTAAGATGCTAGTTTCTTAAGTTGGGGGCTAAGTACCAACCATCCCTATATTATGTGTTGGGAAGTTACAAGCATAGTTTTTTATGGTTCAATCTTGTGTAAAAATGAAACCACCTACCTCAAGCATAGTTTCTTCTGGTTCAAGATTGTGTAAAAATAAAACCAGGTCCAAGCATAGTTTTGTTTAGTTTTAATCTTGTGTAAAAATAAAATCTATCCCAAGCATGGTTTTGTTTTGTTTTAAGCTTGTGTAAAAATGAAAACAATATCGATATTAGTCTTTGTTCTTTCTCATGCTTTTAAATCAATGAGAATGTTACCAAGTAAACTTTTATCACTTTTCCGGACTTGTAAAGTTTATACGAAAAAGGAACCCCCTAGAGTTCCCTTTAAACTCTTTTTAGACTCTCTAAACATGAAAATATTGATGAGCGATCTTTTTATTTTCATGCTTGTTAAAATATTAAAAGAAAATGTTTGTTGAGTTGTAGCTTATCTCTTTTTTGGTCTCACCGGACTATTTTACGAAAAAGGAAATTTTGGAGTTTCCTTTAAGTGTTTTTTAGACTCTCTAAATATGAAAAACCACTGAGTTTACATTCTTTGGACTCGTAAAACAAACATCGAAAGACCCATATGGGACCAAACCACTCCTTCCTAGGGTTCGTTAAATATACTCTGAGGGACTCATATGAAGGATTATCTTACAGTTCAAGCATATGTTATCCTCCACAAGATTGTGTAAAAATAAAGAGGTACTCGCCAGAAATGGTGGGGGGGGAATTGGGAAATAAATGTATCTATACCTATATTCTATGGAAGAATCACTTTTGAACATGATACCCTTTCACTTGCTTTGTGTCTAGGTTGGAAAATCCACGTGTCTCTTGATCATACTCTTTTATAATATTACAAATTGGTTTGTGATCCCTGTTGTTGAGTCAGTGTTTCCAAGACAATTCTCGTGTCATCAATGTGTTCAAAGAGAAGTTCAACTTGGAAAGCCTTCTATTGCGTTGTCCATTTATGCAGTCCTTAAGCCTTCTATTGCTTCAGACATCCTTGAGTCATCCCTAAATCACTTGTTACTCTAATCTACTTCAAATCTTGTTACATGTTTTGTGTTATTGATGGGGGATACATTAAGGCCCTCTAGTGACGAGTCTTTTCATGTCGACTTCAACTCATTATCCATGAATTAGACTTAGAAACTAATTGGTACCTTGCAACTTTCATGCCTCAATGGCATGTTTCCTCGCATTCGACAATGGGTTTTCATTATTGACCCCTAATCGGGAGATTGCACTGAGTGTTCGACTTCAGCTCACAAATTCACACCAATTGGATTCTACTAGTGTAACTTGGGAGTCATTGACATTAATGGTGATTTTCCTCACACTTGTTGTTATTGGATAAATCAATGAATGCATACATAAACTAATCTCCCTAGATTCACCTATATCTAGAACAAAACAAGACAGGACATGGTGCTTTCCCTAATATCTAATCATCGAACTTGCTAACAAACAAGGGATGAGTGACATACCTTTGAATATCACTTCCTTATTTATTTGTTGTCCTCGCTCCACTCCGGTGCTCTTGTGATATCAGATCTGAAATGACACACAAAAAAACCAAAGTGAAAGCACCAATAGTATATTCAATGAAAACTTACACATGTGATTAAGGAGTCATGTAATAAAATGAGAATTATTTTAGGGGAAAGAAACATTCCACTATATTATATTAAGTAAAAGTGGAAGATGCAACCAAACAGCCTTGATGTTGCAAGGTTCCCTTTTGGTGGCCTTTTTCTCCAACACACACACTTGCTCCAAACTTGCATGAAGAGTTTACACAATAACTTGATGGACAGATGAAGGCATCAAGCATCAATTGAAATAGAATCCCTCACACAATTCTCAAACTATTCCTTCATTAATTCCTTACTTGATCTTTCTTAACCTTTTCCATGATAAATGCATCATTATATAGGAGAAAGAGAGATGGTTAAAGAGACTAGGATSATCCCACTAAATTAGAGAAGGGGGTAGGATTCCAACTATACAGATGCCACCTCATATTCTAGAACATCCCTTCTATAACTATCATGAGCTTCAACCTTTTCTTAGTTTTACAAAYGTTGTCGCACCCTAGCTATAGTGCAGCCTACGTAAATGTTGGAAGCCAGTTTCATGACAGCCTATGGGGATTAGGTATTTCTGCAATGTACCTTATGGATGGCCTGCGACGGCCTTCTAAAAACAAGTTTTGTAAAAGAGGGAGCTAGTCACTTTTCTCATGAAGAAAGGTTCTTTTGGAAGCTTGAAGACATGTTGTAGAAACATCACCAGGGTGACTAAAATAATGTGTAACAAAATTCCCCCCAAAGTATGAGGCTGAAACTCGTGAAAACTGAAATACTTTGTAGAATATGTGTGTGGGTCGGAAGCAAGGAGTGCACCAATCGGAAACCTGTAAACAACCAAACATCTACGCAATATTATACCATTTCTGAAGTAGGCATTCCCATTCTCAGACTACAAGTGATTTAAATCATAAATGTTAGTCATGGCCACCAATCATACACTGTGAATCCATGTCACCAAGATTCTACATAGCCACCAGGAATACACTGTGGATCTATGCTTGTAGAAAAATTAAGATTTGGACATAGCCACAAGACATACAAAGTGGATCTATGTGTCAATAAAAATCATAAATACTCCATCGCAACCTGGACTGAAATAATGAGATCCAAGGTCTTCAATCCCATCGTTCGTAAGTACAAATATAGCCATGCAATTATAGGTGTTGAAGTCAAACATGGTAGAAACCACTTGATTATCGACCATTGATGAAAACCATTAACAAGTGTGAGGGAAATCACCATTAATGTCAATGACTGCCAAGGTACCTCAATATAATCCAACGAATGCAAATAAATGAGCTGAAGTCAAGCACTCAATAGAATCTCTCAATCAGAGGTCAATGATGTGAACCCACTACCAAAAGCGAAGAAACCTACCATTGAGGCATGCAGGTTCTAAGGTACTAACTAATTTCTAGGTCTTGTTCTTAGATAACAAGTTGAAGTCGACGAGAACAGACTTGCCACAGGAGGGCATTGATGTATCCCCCATCAATGACACAAAATAAGTAACAGATTTAAGGTAGATCAAAGTATGAATATGATTTGAGACTGACACAGGGGAGGCTGACATGGTAGGAATTGATAACTACGGATGGCTGACTCAATAGAAGGCTTGTGAAAGTTTGTACCTCTCTTGAAAATATGAACAACCTGACATTGGTCTTGGCAGCATTCACTCAAAGATGACCCAAGATATGAAGTTGTGAAAGGTCAAACAAGATACAAATGTATTTCCCAACCCGGATTGAATGATGAAGGGGGTGTCATATTCAAGAGAGACTATTACTTCCAGTAACACAAATATAGAGACACATTTCTTTCCCAAATTCCCCCCCACCATTTCTGGTGAGTACCTATTTATTTTTATGCAAGATTGAGGAGGATAACATATGATTTTTTATGTAAGCTCATACTTCAAATGATTCCCTCAGAGTATGTTTAACGAACCCTAAGAAGGAGTGGTTCGGTTCCATATAGGTCTTTCGATGTTTGTTTAACGAGTCCAAAGAAAGAAAACTCAGGGGTTTTTCATATTTAGAGAGTCTAAAAAACACTTAAGGAGAAATCTCTTAGTTCCTTTTTCGTAAATTATTTTGATGAGACCAAAAAAGTGATAACCTACCTCCCATCAAACGTTTTCTTCAAATACTTTTACAAGCGTGAAAAGAACAAGGCCGCTCAACAATATTTTTGTTTTTACAGAGCGTGAAAAGAACTTAAAGGATACTCCATGAGTTTCATTTTTCGTGTTACCATGACGAGTATGAAAAAATGACAAAATTATACTCAGTTGCATTCTCATTGATTTGCAAGCACAAGAATGAACAAAGACTAAGTTTGAGGTTTTTCCTGAAAAAACCTAAAAACTATTTGTACATGCGACAAACGTAAAACCAAACCAAAGAAGCATATCCATGTTCCATCGTTTAGGCCCCTATATTCTTCATCTGTGAAAAATCAAAGAACTTAGAATATCCTTAGAGATTTAGGTTTTAAGTAAAATAAATAAAATAATATAAAATATCATTGAAAAAAGTAAAAAGTGAATAAATATAGGTAAAAACTCTTTTTTACCATTTCATTGTCATTTTACCCAAAACTTGTCCAAAAGCCCTATTCCACCTCAAACTTCCACTGTGGACTACGGGAGGCACAGGAAACCATTCAATGAATGACTTCTGCTACAAAGGTAATCTTCTTGTCCTCTTCATTTTCCAGGGATTAATTTATGTTTTTATTGGTTAAAAATGGTTTTCGTGTTAAATTTCATGACGGTAGATGAATGTAGGGATCGGCGTAGGTGGATTATATCATTCCCTGTGGAAACCACATATTTCAATAGGTGGCCTTATGGCTGACATGTGGCGATTCTGCACTCTGTAAAAATCTCACCTGCGTCGGGCGCAACTCAAAAATTTCTCATTTATGTTTGGCCAATAAAAATTCCCAATAAAGAAAAATGAAGATGCTAACTTCTCCTTGTGGCTCCAATACAGGTTTTTTACTGTCAGAATGTTGGAGTGGAGAGAGAGAGAACACAAGGATGATGATCATTTAATGCCCTCCGACAGTTAATGCCCTCCGACAGTGTGGGTTGTTGAAGTTCTTGAAGATCCAAGGCATGAGGGCCCAATTGAGGTTGCTTGAGTATTTAGTCCACAAGTGGGACATGGATCACCAGGTATTCCATGTGGGAGCCCACATACTCTCTTTATATATCGAGGATATCTATTTTTTGACAAGATTATCTCGCCATGGATCCCATGTGACATTGACAGGCAACAGAGGTGGAGGTCTACCGATGAGTGAGTATGTTTGTCGGTATTGTGAACCAGGGGACGAGAGACATAAAGGAAAGGTTACCATTAGGGTTGTCCAGGATTTACCCCTTCGAACTATCCTTTTCACTATCTCACGGATGGTGGGGAGTGCATCTGCTCATATGGATTTCCAGAGTTACTTCCAATATGCACTGGAGTGCATGGAGCCTCGGATATTTAACTGGTGTGACAGGGTTCTTTGGAGTATGAAGAAACAATTGACAAAATGCAAGAAAGGTGACTTGAAATAGTTTGGGTATGGGTCCATTTTAGTGTCCTTCTTCCTTGAGAGGGTTCCACACTTGTGCTTACAGGTAGAGTGGGGCATACTAGCCCCACAAGATCCAAGAATGAAGAGATGATGTGACCTCATGGCTCGGCATGTGACCAACCCCATCGTCAAATATAATGACATGTTCTTTGATTGGTTTAGGCCACAACTACTAATGGTATATTATTATGCATATGCCGGTTTGGACTTTATAGGTGACCTAGAATTGGTTCTGCCTGAAGGTTATCAATGGGGGAACTTAGGTAAGAAGCACATTTTGTTTATATAATGTTTTTGTAAATTTTGAAATATGATATGTTTTTTATGTTTTTAATCCAATGAATAATCAAAAAATCTTTGACAACGCAGATGTAGGACCTCACCGACCTCCAGGTACATCCCCCATCCAGAGACGAGGGGAGGCAGTTGAGGCATAGTAGGATTGGCAACCGCTAATTATGAGGTGGTCGAGAAGAACCTGGAGGTGTTGACAGCAGATGTTCCAGATATCTCTATGGATGAGATCCTGAGATGTTATCAACGCCATACCATGGGAGTATCTAGTTCTCTTAGTCAACTGATCCATAGGGTAGCACGAGTAGTCATGTGTTATCATGAGCAGCCTCCTTGATTCTATTTTGTATATGAAGCCATGTGATCCACATTTTGATATTTTTTTCTTCAGAAAAAAACACTTTGTTGTAAAAACTTTTATCGTTATATATAGATGAGGCTTCTACCGACTTACTTGCTTTATATACAAAATGTGATTGGATTTATAAGTGTCTCCAATGTCTGTCTAACACATAATTAGCTAATGTGTCTATTAATGTATTTAGACATCTAGGAATGTGTTGATATTCAATGTAATCAAAATAACGTTCCAAGAGGCAAATTCATAAATATACCCTTAATAAAATAGAACTTAGGATAGCATAGACATTACTCAATTGTAGTACTACTAACTGCAAATCAATTCGTACAACAAGATGACAAATTCCAAGTGAAACAACGTTGGTCAACAATTCGATGACTGCACTGTACTCCGCGATATTTTTAGTTGCACGACCGAGGAAAAATCCATGTAGACGGATTAATTCATTCTTAGGTGCGTAGATTTAACAAGTAGCATATGGTAGGTTTTGAGTACCACGTCTAGCATCATTGGCAAAGCCAATGTAGGGTAGAAAATACACCGACATCTGGAAACCAGGCATAATGCAAGGTAAGCAGTTGGGGGTTGAAACCAAATAATGAAAAAGCACACAAAAAGTAGCACACAAGAGTATGATACAATAAAAATACAAGCACTCATGCAAAGACAATATAAGCATAGTAATTCTTCAAGTAAAGCCCATTTATGGGTTCACTCAAAGTAATTCCATCATAATCCACTAACTGATAAGCTCCTTTCTCCAACACTCGTTTGACAATATAAGGGCCCCGCCACATAGCCTTGAATTTTATGGCCCCTAGTAAATCACGATCTTGTTTGTAGAGGAGAACTAGATCACCTTCAGAGAAAACATGTGGCTTGACATGCTTTTTGTATTGGGCTTTGACATGATTTTTCTGAGCTTCAATAACCAGGGTGGCATCATGATGGGTTTTATCTAATTCAATCAGGTACAATAGACGTTCCTCTTCAACAGAGGTGTTGGGGAGAAGTTCAACGACTATCTTCAAAGATGGTATCTCGCATTCAATCGATAGGACAACTTCGATACCATACACTAATTGGAAATGTGTAAATCATGTGGAGGACTTCACGGATGTCCGATAGGCCCATAATGTTGAAAACAACATCGTGTGCCAACTTGTCTTGTGAATTCCTATTATCCGTCAAAGCATAGTAACAAGAACTTTATTTATCGCTTCAACCTGGACATTGGCCTGTGGATAATAGGGGGTTGAGTTTTCATGTCGAAGACCCAATGTTTTAGTAAGCTCGGACATCATGAACTTTTGAAAATGGCTACCGTGATCAGTAACAATAGCTTGCAGGATTCCAAATTGAGTGATGATATGATTGAATATGAATAGTGTTGCAGTTTTCCTAGTGTTATCGAATGTAGGCATCACCTCAACCCATTTAGTGAAATAATCCATGACTACGATGATGTATCCATGCCCCCCGACCAAGTGAGGATTACATGTCATGAATTCAATGCCCCATTTTGCGAAGGTACCAATGGAAACTATAGGGTGTAAAGGTACGAGATGATATCTTATCTTGTTATTATAAGTTTGATAAGCATGGCATTTCTGGACAACAGTAATACAGTCTTTAAACAAAGAAGGCCATAAGTACCCTTCTCCTAAGATCTTTTGGATAGTGGAATACCCAGACATATGACCACCACATGCTCCAGAGTGGTAGTCATTCAAATCTTTCTCAACCTCATCGTAGGTGAGACATCGTCGGAAAATAGAGTCAATACCACGACGATAAAGAGCGTCACCAAAAATTATGTATTGATGGGTTTGATACCGTATACGATGATGGTCTGTACTAGAAAGGTCTAGCTGGAAAGTTTGAGTCTGGATATAAATGATAATATATTCATACCAAACGTCATCATAACTGATCATAAAAAGGGATTCATCAGGTAAGGAATCTTCTACCACATTTGTTGTCTCAATTGTGGGAAGGTCACATATCAATTCGGAAAATACCAAATATTTCTTAGACTTAGCACGTTCGAACTCTAAGTCGAACTCCTAGAGAATCAATATACATTTGGAGTACTTGCCCCCCAAAAATTGGCATGTAAGGATATGTTTCATAGGGTTGCAATCGGAAATGACAATGGTCTTATGTAATAAGATATAATGACGAAAACATTGAACAACTTGAATAGCTGCCAAGGGCAGTTTCTCCACATGTAGGTATTTGGCTTCGGTAGTCATAAGACTCCGACTCAAATAATAAATTACATGTTCAGCATGTGAATCATATTATTGGATTAAAACCCTGGAAATGGTAGAGTCAGAAGCGGCGAGGTAGAGGAAATAGTCTCAACTATAATCGGGTGGGAAAAGAAGTGGTGTATGGGTTAAGACAAGTTTTAAAGCTTCAAAGGATTTAATGGTAGTGTCGTCCCATACAAACTCATAACCTTTCTTCAACAGTCGAGTAAAACCCTGTGTAATTGAGAATGAATCTATGCAAAACGTTTGCCTTCCCTTGCAAACTTTGAAGCTGGCATAGTGTGGAAAGAGGAGGTCCATTAAGGATAGCCTCAACCTTCAAAGGGTCTACCCTAATTCCATGAAGTGACACAATAAAACCCAGAAGTCGGTCAGACTCCACACAAAAAACACATTTGTGTGGGTTCAAACGTATACGCCAGTAATGACAATGAAAGAAAATGGCTTGGAGATGGGTCGGGTGATCTTGGTGGTGCATGGAATGAGCCGGTATATCATCGAGATACGATTGTATGATGTTCTTGATATCATGAAAATAATAAGACATGGTTCACTGAAAAGTCGCACCAACATTCTTCAAACCAAAAGGAAGTTTTTGGTAGGCAAAGGTACCCCAAGGACAAATGAAAGTAGTGTTGTGTTGATCCATGAGAAAAATATTAATCTGATTATAGCTGGAGA
This sequence comes from Picea mariana, assembly GCA_032191745.1. Taxonomy (NCBI): domain Eukaryota; kingdom Viridiplantae; phylum Streptophyta; class Pinopsida; order Pinales; family Pinaceae; genus Picea; species Picea mariana. The sequence goes on along the minus strand of JASDQU010586712.1, from coordinate 27,355 downwards.
AACCATCCATTAAGGAAAATATTTCTCTCCCGATGCAATCGTCGACAATCTGGTTGATGAAGGGGTTGGATAATTCTCATTAGGATAAGATTTATCGATATCCCTATAATCTACACATACATAGATCGTACCTTGTTTCTTATTGACCGGAACTAGATTGGATACCCAATCAGTTAAAGCCACAGGGTACATAAAGACATCCTTAAGAATTTTTTCAACTTCGAGCTTGATAGCAACGACTTTATGAGGGTGGACTGGGTGAATTCTTTGTTGAATAGGTTTAGCATCCAGGTAGGTCTTAATTTCATGCCCAATGATATCAGGGTCAATACCTGATATCTCTTTGTAGCTCCAAGCGAAAACGTCACAGAATTCTTGAAAAATGGCTTTATAAGTCATGACCTCAACGACAAAACATGATTCTCTGATGTGAACATTTTCAATGACTCTAGGTTTAAAGGATATGTCAAGAGGAGCGATGGGTTAGATATTACTTGGTTTCCCTTCATATAACACATCGTGGGATGAATCGAGAATAGAGGAAATGACAACAACGGTTGACAGAGTTGAAATCCGTTGGTAACTCTCTAGGGTGTGTTGTTCTAGGAAGACAATGGAACGATGATGTCCATCATCCCATGGGGTGTCTTCCATGGACATAACTGACATGATCATCTCATCCGTAGGAAAGATGACGTGAAATGGATCAGGAGATGAATCACATAGAGAGGGTGTAGAAGGGGTTGTCGATTGAATGGATTCATAAGCGGATTCAACTAGACTTAAGGGAATTTATTCTCCATAGAGAAGATAATCACTAGGATCTGGTACTATCCACGGGTCGTGGGACGAGGGGGTTTCACGGATAGAGGTGGAAATCATGTTGATTGAGGAGACAAAAGAAGGTGGAATATAGGGAGGTGGGATTGGGAAGGTACCCATTAAAGTGGAATCTTTTAGAAGACCCACAGTGACATTCTCGTACCCAGGAGGTTTCTTTAATATAAAGGGTACGTTTCTAATACGATAATTGGAATTAAAAAAGGCCAGTTGGTTGATTGTAATGAATTTTCCTTGATGTGGGAAACATAACACATGGAAAAGGGTAGACACAACTTCTCGTATGGAATCAATCCAGCTATGACAACGTAAGAGGTTATATTCAAGAGGCAGATCAAATACCTTGACCTCTGTTGGGCTCTAAAGATGTCCTAAAAACAACCTTAGTTTAACATTAATTTATCAACCCAGGGATTCGCCTTTTATCTCAAGAATATCGACAAAGTTTATGCAGGTAGCCTAAAATCATGTAGCTAAACTAGATCTGAGTTCATCAACAATCAAGTTCCTCAAACGTTCACCAAATATTCTAAGAACTAAATGAAATTGAAATCTGATTACTAAGATGTTGTAAAATGAAAGGAACTAATTAATCTAATTGAATTCACTTAACTATAAAGCAGTAATTGAATCTAAGAAAGGACTTGCAGATTTAATTTATCAATCATGAATTCTAATTACTAGAAATGACATAGAGAATTATTCTATCTATGGAAAGAAATAACAACTGTATTCTAATTGAAAGGGACAACTAATGTAACTTTAACGGAATGGAACAACTATCGTAACCTTGACTGAAATGGACAAATAATGTAACTTTAACTGAAAGGAACAACAATTGTAAATCTAAAGCAAAGGAATAGCGAAGATGAAAATGTGAGGAACTGTCAAGCAACAATATTCAAAAATGGAAATCATAACAACAATCATGAATACTTAAGGAAATGCCTGCCTTCTGCAAACAATCATCAATTCATTGATACGCTCATACAATTAAAAGAAATCTGAATCACGAAATAGAAATCAAAACTCTAAACTGATATAATTATAGAACAAGACAGTAGCTTCTTCAGACTGGGCCCTTGGTATTCATAAGTAATGCTACGAGAAACTCAGAACGCAGGGATGATAAAAACACTCAAAACTTTCATTGATTCCATAAATGGTTAAACATTTTACAACAACTGCTCGCACAGGGCAATTCCGAATCTGAATACTTAAAATGCGGTTTTTTCTTATGTTTTTCTGGATCTATTACCCTCTTATATATTACAATAGTTTGGGTAAATCAAGCCATCCTGAGGATCGAAATATCCCCAGGATTGGTTTACTATTGTAAAATTACAATATAGCAAATATATTATCTTCAAACTGCTTTGTGGCTAAAAAATCTTCAATCTCCAATAGCTTGCTCATAGCCAAAATCTCTTCGGTTATCTTTGACAGTTATTTGTCCAATTTTGTAACAAAATCAAACCATTCCAATTCAATATGTCATAGATTCCATCCTCTCGTATGCATCGTCAGATCTGGAGATAATCTCCTGTGTGGAAAAGATATCCACTGATCCAAGTGAATCGTGCACTATGCTCGATGATCAGTCGTCTTTCCCTAGATGATAAATGTGTCGGTAATCTTACCACTGCTAGATAGTTTGATACATCACCATACCAAGGTGGTTTTGTGTCGACAATAAACATATGCTCATCCGGGAATTGATCCTTAGTTGTTAATGAGTCGTCTGTTTTTGGGAATTGGGACAAGAAGTTTGCGACAAGATTTTCTCTCCCAGGTCGATCTTTTATGGTAATATCAAATTCCTACAATAATAACAACCATCGAGTGACTCGTCCATTAGTAATTGGTTTATTAGCTAGATATATAATGGAAGAATGATCAGTATACAAGATAACTGGATAGCCTGTTATATAATGACGAAATTTATTGATGGCATGTATAATAGCTAAGAGCTCTTTCTCTATTACTGTATAATTCAGTTCGACTGGAGTTAGATTCTTGGTAATGAAATAAATGGTGTAGGGTTTCTTTTCTTCTTCCTGTTCCATAACAATGCCTATGGAAATGTCTGAGGCATCGGTGGAAATTTGAAATGGTATTTTCCAATTAGGTCCCCTCAACACTAGCATTGTTGAGATTAGTTTCTTGAGTCCTACAAAAGCCACATCGCATTTTTTAGACCATTGGAATTCTACATTTCCTATCAAAGCATGTAAGGGCACAACAGTTTTTGAAAAATTTGGCATAAATCTGCGATAGTATCCTGAAGCACCAAGAAAACTACGTACCTCAGTTTGTGTATGTGGAGTAGGTAGATTAAGAATTACCTCAATTTTTGTTGGATCTACTCTAATTCCATCTACAAAAATGTAATGCCCTAATACCACACCTTTTGTCATCATCATGTGACATTTTTCGTGGCTTAAGCATAACCTGGTAGCGATGCACCGTTCTAATACCTTCTCCAGATTAGTGAAGGCTTGATCGAAATCATTGCCATACGAAGTAAAATCATCCATGTAGACTTCGAGCCCTTCGCTAATCAGATCACTGAATATGCTTAGAATGGCCCTTTGGAATGTAGCTGGAGCGTTATAGAGTCCGAAGGGAAATACTTTGTAGGTAATACTTTGTAGGCAAAGGTACCCCAGGGACATGTGAATGTCGTTTTATACTAATCTTCTGGGGTAATCTGGATCTGATTGTAGCCGCTGAAACTGTCTAGGAAAGAGAATAATTTCTTCCATACCAAGGTATCTAGGACCTGATCGATGAAAGGTAATGGAAAATGATCTTTTTGAGTAGCTTTGTTTAGTTCCCTGTAATCAAGGTAGATTCGCCACTTTCCATTTTTCTTTGGGACAATGAGTAATGGGGAAACCCATTGACTATCTGAGATAGGGTATATAAAATATGCATCCAACAACATTTGTAGCTCTTCTTTAACAATATATGTGAGGTGGTGGTTCAGTCTTCTTTGCGGTTGTCGAATAGGTCAGGAGTGTTTCTCAATATAAATGTGGTGTGTTCAGAGTTGTGGATCAATACCTTTCATATCAGAGTACTCCCAGGCAAAAGCTTGCTGGTATTTAGAGAGAGTTTGGATTAGCTTTTGTTGTTGTTGATCTTCTAGGTTGGCATTAATGTTCAGAGACTTCCCTGGTGTGATCTCAACAGATTTGTTGTTGTGAACAACAATAGTCAAAATTTGTTGTTCCATTAGATCTTCCAGCAGGTCTCCCTGTGCTTCACAGTCTAGAACAACTTGGAGAATCTGGCATGTTGGGTTACTTACAGCGGTTGGGTTGTTAATAAACCCACTGAATACATCATCTTCTAGCTGATTTTTCTTCTTGAGGACTTCTTCCATCATTAGTGGGGCACATATATCCTTCTTAGGATATTGTGGTTGTGGCAATTGTAGGTATACAACCATTGGACTAGGTTTGGCTAGGGGATATAAGATGAGATTCCTTGTAACCCCTCCTCTAGAAATTGTCATTGTACCTGATCAGCAGCCTATGTACGCATCAGTTGTCGCATGCCATGGTCTACCCAATATCAATGGATGCCCTTCAACTCCACTTTTTGGGTTGATGATGAGAAAATCTGTGGGATATTCCCAAGAATCAACTGAAATGGCTATATCATGTGGTGTGATGAGTGGTTTGACCATTGATATATCGGCCAATTGCAACATAATCGGAGTTGGGTCGAAAGAGCGAAGACCCAAGGCATTACAGGTTTCCATAGTTAGAATATTGATGGTCGCCCCCAAATCAACTAGGGTATTTAGAAAGGAACAACCCTGAATCTGCACTGTTACTATGGGGTTCCCCAGATCTGCATATTTAACTGGTGTTTCTCTACCCAAAATTAGATCAGATAAGGCTCCCACTACATGAACTGTTGATGATGAATTGTTCATTTTTCAGACGATCTTCCTCCCACATAGCTCCTTGATTGTCTTTGCATAGATCGGTATGTCTTGCAGGGCTTGCAGGAGTGGAATTTTGATGTATAAATTCCTAAGTTCCCCTACAATGTTGAAGTCAGGATAGATGGTGGGTTTCTCTATCATCAGTCTTTCGGGGAATGGAGGGGAGGGAATTTCATCCTTATCAGAGTCTTTTGATTCGACTATGTTCCTCCCTTGCCTGATTTCTTCTGTTATTACCACAATCGGAGGTGTTATTGATGGTTTTTTTTCATTCCCTTGTTCTTGGGGAACGTCATTTTTTTCGGGAGAGATGATGCACCCCAATCGTAACCGAAGTTCATTGCAACCTACTAAATTGATTTTCCCTTATCCACTTTCCATAATCTAGATGAGTTGAGCTGGTCTRTTATTGGGATTCGGGTGGGGTTGGGCAGGTAATTGAGGGCGCAATTGTGATTGGGGCAATGGGAGTGGAGTTTGTAACGGAGGTTGGGGTTGAGAGGTCATCCCCATAGGTTGGTTATTCATCCCCATGGGGCACTACYAGTTCTGGTTCCAATTTGGGTTTTGGGCAGTCGAGTTAGGCCATTGTGGAGGGTAGGTATTATTCAAATTTTGCTAAGATGAGGTGGTGTATTGTGAATTTGACCAATTGGAACTTGTTGTTGGTTGATTTTTCCAGTTGGGGTTTGTGGCAGGTAGGTTTTGCCAAGTGGGGATTGCAGGTGGGTATTGCTGGGGCTGCCAGTTCTGATTACTAAATGGCTAGCTCTGCCAACATTTTTCTATTGATTATACTATCCAGGATTTTGTTGTTGATTGTACTGTCTAGGATTCTGCTGTTGATTGTACTGTCTAGGAAAGAAAGAGGAAGAGTCCTAAAATGTATTTTGAGGCCGGGACTGCCATGGACGACGCTGAGCCATCAAATATAATGGTTATGTTTCTTCTTCTTCCTCTTTGAATACAACTTTTAATCTGGGAAGTGATGGGCAGTCTTCTGTGTCATGATCCTTGGTGCAAATAGCACAGATTCAAACTATATCGAAGGGGCATTCTCTTGGACCATGTTTCTTCTTGCACCTATGGGAAAATATAGCAAAGGTTTGTTCTGCCTCTACCTTTTTTTGTTTGGCCTGCAATACATCCAATTGTGTAGTCAGAGTGCTCAAAATATCTGTTTTAAAGTTCTCTAGGAGATTACTGACTTCAGCTCGCATGACACCCCTGTTGGAGATATTGTTATTTCTTGTGAGGGATGTCTGCATTCCTGACCTGGTCTGTGTACTTCCTCGTGAGCACCTGACACACAATAAAACAATATCTTCATAAGTTTCCTGATAAATGTCACCTTTCCCCATTAGATTTAATGTTTCTACCCATTCATCTTTCATACCCTTGATCAAAGTTTCTTTGAGTACTGGACCTAGTAATGTACCATAGGGTGATCTTTGCAAATTATACTGAAATCTTTCGACATATTCTTCTAGTGATTCATTTTCTTTCACAGTCATTTGAAAGATTTCATCTTTTAGGTCTTTGGTTCTGCAATAATCCTGATATTTAACAAGAAGGTTTGTTTCATCTGGTCCCATGAATTGATGGTTCCACCTCCCAATCCCATGAACCAGCGTAGGGTTTCTCCCTTCAAGGTAGAGGGGAATAGTTTTAATTTTTGGGGTTAAGAGGTGTAGTCATACCCTCTACATAGGACATCAAATTCAAATAGGAATGCATCTGGTTCTTCTGAGATCAATCCATGGAAGGTTGGCAAGTTTTGTAAGGGAATTACTTTCATGGGGGCATTGGCAACTGGATCAACTATTGGATACTTCAATCCGGAGTTCTGGGGTTGTTGTTGATTTTCTTGTGCCATTTGTTCGAAGATGTGCCAAAAATTTTCAGGAGGTTCTTGATCCAGGTATTCTATTTGAAATTGTTGATTATTTGGTCTTCCTAGGGTTTTGACTACACTCCCTTTATCTGGGATTTTGGATACGCCTCCTTCTTTCGGAGGAGACTCAATATTAGGTGGTGGTGGTGGGTATTCCTTGGCAACCCCGCTAGTTTCTCCTATTCCCTCCTCCAGATTATTAGAGCTTCCCTCTTCTAAGGGGTTGAGCGATGGAAGATCTGTATTCTAAAAATTCTGCTCAGTCCCTTCAAATTTGCTATGAATCTCAATGTGGTCCATAGTTGGTGAAACTACTGCCTGAGGGATTCGGGTGGGTCCTTTCCTAGGTCCAACCGAAGCTTGAGATTCACCCTTTTTGATGATTTCATCTATGAAAGTGCTTCTTCCAAGGATCACCGAACCCTGGGTTTTGGTAATTTTTGGTGGGGGTTTCGGTCTTTCAAGATCTTTTTTTCTAGTCATACACACTTCAAATAACAAAAGAAATTTCAACAAAAGAAAGCACCTACAAGCCTCTTAAGTGTCAACTGGAGGTAAGCATTGGCATAAGCATTTTAATTATTACCTGCGTAGGTTCTTACCTTCCGTATTCAATACCTGGTCCTTAAGAGACACAACGTATGCTACCTTTGACACTCTCCCTAGCAACGACGCCAAAATATTGGGCTCTAAAGATGTCCTAAAAACAACCTTAGTTTAACATTAATTTATCAACCCAGGGATTCGTCTTTTATCTCAAAAATATCGGCAAAGTTTATGCAGGTAGCCTAAAATCGTGTAGCTAAACCAGATCTGAGTTCATCAACAATCAAGTTCCTCAAACATTCACCAAAGATTATAAKAACTAAATGAAATTGAGATGTAATTACTAAGATGCTGTAAAATGAAAGGAACTAATTAATCTAATTGAATTCACTTAACTATAAAGAAGTAATTGAATCTAAGAAAGGACTTGCAAATTTAATCTATCAATCATGAATTCTAATTACTGCAAAGGACATAGAGAATTATTCTATCTGTGGAAAGAAATAACAACTGTATTCTAATCAAAAGGGACAGCTAATGTAACTTTAACGGAAAGGAACAACTATCGTAACCTTGACTGAAAGGAACAACTAATGTAACTTTAACTGAAAGGAACAACAATTGTAAATCTAAAGCAAAGGAACAACGCAAATGAAAATGTGAGGAAATATCAAGCAACAATCTTCAGAAATGGAAATCATATCAGGAATCATGAATACTTAAGGAAATATCTGTCTTCTGCAAACAATCATCAATTCATTGATATGCTCATACAATTAAAAGAAATCTGAATCACGAAATAGAAATCAAAACTCTGAACTGATATAATTACAGAACAAGACAGTAGCTTCTTCAGAATGGGCCCTCGGTCTTCAGAAGTACTGCTACAAGAAACTCAGAACGCAGGTATGATAAAAACATTGAAAACTTTCATTGATTTCGTAACTGGTTATACATTTTACAACAACTACTCGCGTAGGGCAATTCTGAATCTGAATACTTAAAATGCGATTTTTTCTTATGTTTTTCTAGATCTATTACCCTCTTATATATTACAATAGTTTGGGTAAATCAAGCTATCCTGAGGATTGAAAGATCCTCAGGATTTATTTACTATTATAAAATTACAATATAGCAAATGTATTATCTTCAAACTGCTTTGCGCCTAAAAAGTCTTCAATCTCCAATAGCTTGCACATAGCCAAAATCTCTTCAGTTATCTTTGACAGTTATTTGTTCAATTCTGTAACAAAATCAAACCATTTCAATCATAATTTAGAATCTATTTAATAAAACTTAAATAACATCTCTAAGAGACATATTAATCATGTTCTTTCCTATTTATTCCTAATTAATTGAAAAGTCAATCAAAATGATATCATAAACTGTGGACAAAAAGGAAGATATTTATACTTTTTTTGTAACCCAACAACCTCAACATTGACCCATTTTCCTTCCAACGTAATAGGCAATGAGGGAAGAACACCATAGGGTTTAAAACCAGAAGCATTGAAAGCCTTACATGTATTGTGTTATTCGGTGAGGGGAGGAGAGCCAATGGATTTCCAACAAGTGACTGACATAACGCATGTCGAAGAACCCTCGTCAATAATGGTTCTACAAATATTCTTGTTCTTGACAAAAACTTGAATTTGAAATGTTAACTGAGGAGGTAGCCTTGGAATGTGGTCTTCCAGGTCAAATATTATCAAATTCATATATGTGGGATCAATTCCACCAATGGACTTTAACAGTGCCTTCCATTGAGCGGGACAACTTTGAAGGACTTCGAGAAATGACATCATAGAGGGTGTTTGTGCAAGGTATTCTACAATACTGTAGTTTTGAGCTACACGCGCGTGAGGATTAAAGGAAAACTTCTGAACAACACCCTTTGGAGGAGGGCAGAGAAATGTATTGGGACCGGGTCGTTTGAGATGAAGAGGACTATCGGGAGGTGAAGTTGAGGGAGGAGGTTGAACCAACAAAGCTGGTAAATCATCAACTTTATCCTTTGAAGGAGAATAATCTTTGGCCCGAGTGGTGATTGCAATGTCGTTCTTGGTAGCATTACCAGTACACATAAGGACATATGAAGTGGTGGAAGGAGAGGGTTGGTCATGAATGACCAATTGGTCCTGTTGTTGAAAAGGGAAAGGTTGTGACAAATTGGCAGGTGTGGGAGGTTTCCCAGTCCCTTGAAGGAACTTAGTGACCACAGCGTGTCTTGGACAATATTTCATGTAGTGATCATCACCACAGATAAGGCAAGGATATTGAGGTTTACGCTTATCCTTATCATTAGCAGGTTGTGTTTTGGATTTTTCATATTGCGAATTATTATTTCTATCCTCATTATTCTTACCCTTTTCTTTTTTAGATTTATATTTGCCGATAGGGGCGTATTGAACGGAGTTAACCTCAGAAGTTTTTTCAGTGGAAGGAGTAGGAGTCGAAGGATCTTGGACATTAGAAGTAGTAGATTTGGAATTGTTAAGCCCTAATATTAGCTCATTACCCCTTAATTGGGTCATATTACATTAGTAATGTTATTTTATTTATGTCAGTTTTATTCCATTAGTTGTAATTATACCTCCTAGTCTCCTATATATACCAAGGAGACATTTTCATTTGGAATCATCTTGTACTTGAACATTTAAGTGGGGTAAAAGGAGGTTGCCCCCTCAAAGAGGATAATTATATGAAATTATCTCTTTTTCAAGGTGTTGAGTACTTTTTCTGAGGTTTTTCTATGCTATATTGATATTTGGTTCTTAACATATGGTTTTAGAGCTCAAGGTCTTGGGGTTTCGCTGCAACATCTAAGACACCCTGGAATTTTTTCTATAACTTTTTTTCTACAACATTTCAGAAGGAATGGCATGGAGGATATTTAGTAGACAAATCAAGGCACGTTGGGTTACAATTTTAGCTCCTGAGGCCTTATACTTTCTGAGATACAACATGTACAAGAAAGGGTTCTGGAATCATCCTGAAATGTGTCATTGCGTAATTTTTGCTATAATTTTTTTTTATAATGTTTAAGACCCTGAACTATGGAGGCTATTCACAGAACTTAGTAAGGTATCTGTGGTAAACATTTTCGTTTCTGGGTTATCTTAAATTTGTAGATACACCCTGTGTAAGATAGTGTATCTGACTAGTCCTATTGACTAGTCTCAAGAAGGTGTCCCAGGTAAAACAAATTGAGTGGGAGTAGTTTCATTGGGTTGGGTGGGAGTAGTTTCATTGGGTTTTGGACATTCTTTATTATTTTAGGTACAAGTTTCAAAATTTTATGTCAATTATTTTGTGCGGGGAACGCTATACAAGTGAGATCTCTTAGAAAGGCCAAAAATCGACAAGTTGTGGGGAAGTTACCGTAAATTCCACTTGGCACATCCAATTTTGATCAGACTTGTGGTATTGTAGAGAATAAATATCAAAGAACTACATAAAATAAAGTTTCATACCCAGAAGGGCCGAAACTTGGGAGATACAATAGAAGAAAGATTGTCTAGTAGAACCACCTCAAAATCAAGGTTCAAAAGCGATACTTGGAAAACATGCCACCCAAAAAGGGAACTTCTACACCAAATAAGCCTCCAGACAATCCTACTTGGACTCTTGATGAAGGTGAAGAAATGTGTAGGGACATAAATGATTTACAAAATAAGATAGTAACAAAAGATGAACTACAAGAGATGGAAGCTAAGTTGGAGGCAAAGATGGATGGTTTAAAAGAGGAGATCATGGAAGTATTGAAAAATTTCGTAACAGAGAAGACACCTAAAAGTGAAAATCCATCCCATGAAATTCATGATGAGGACACAAGGAAGGTGAATCTAGAATGGAGAAACTCCAACTTTGGGTTGAAGACCAACCACATTCTTAAGATCGATATGAAGAAGTTTGATGGCAAGGACCCAATCACATGGATACTTCAGATGGAGCAATTGTTTGATATACATAATGTCCCACATACACAAAAGCTACGAATCGCTTTTTTATATTTAGAACCTAATCAATTTGTATGGTATCGATGACTTTGTTCTCGCAAATCACTCATCACTTGGACAATTTTCACGGAAGAAATTATAGCACACTATGAGGATACAAGGAGCAATACCTTGTTTAGCCAATTGATAAATCTCACGCAAAAGGGTTCAGTTACTAAACACATTGAGAATTTCCAAAGATTGAATATAAAGGTAACCGATATACCAGATGAGCACTTGATTGATGTATTCATAGGAACTTTAAAGGATAACATTCAACATGAGGTTTGCCTTTGGGAACCTAAACCATTGGAGAATGCATTTAAGGTGGCAAGAAATGTTGAAAGTAAAAATATGGCTATGGCTACTAGAAGGAACAATCCTAACATCTATAGAGAGAACAATGCTCCTTCTTCTAAAACACCTCAACCTACAAGGTTGACACCTCAACAAATGGAGGAAAGAAAATAAAAAGGTTTATGATTTAATTGTGACAGCAAGTACAATAAGGGACATAAGTGTGGTGAGAAGAAATTATTCTACATAGATTGTGAAGAGCAAGAAGAACAAGAACAAGAACCATATAAAGATGAAAACATAGAAGCAATTTCATCTGAAGAGTTGACTCCCACGATATCGTGTAATGCATTGGCTAGAATTGGCACTCCTCAAACCCTCAAGATTGAAGGATATATCAAAAAGAAAAAGGTAATAGTCCTAATTGATTCTGGTAGTACTCATAATTTCATTCAATATAAATTAGCCAAAGCTCTCAATTGATTTGTATATCTAGTGCCAGAGTTTCAAGTAATGATTGTAGATGAACTATCAATTTCTCATGAAAATGCAATAATATCAATATTACTATGGGGGAATATGTAACGAATAGTCCAATGATTGCTATACCCATGGGTGGTGAAAATGTTGTACTAGGAATCCAATGGTTACAATCATTAGGAACAATGGCTTTTAATTTTCAAGAACTTTTCATGAAATTTTCATTGGAAGGAAAAGAAATTGAGTTAAGAGGTATCACAGGGAAACTCGGTAAGGTGATAAGCTCTAATGGCATGACAAAATTATTGAAAAAGGGGTATCAAGGTGTTATTGCAAAACTATGCTCACTAGATGTTCAAACATCTAAGCCATCTATTCCTCAAGATCTCCAAAGGATCATTGATAAGCATTCCAAAGTATTTGAAGATATTCCCAAAGGTCTTCCACCCACTCGAAATCATGATCATGAAATTCACCTAATTCCTGGGAGTGTTCCTCCTAACATTAGGCCATACAGATACCATTATGCCCAGAAGAGTGAAATTGAGTGCATGGTTGAAGAAATGTTAGAGGCTAGCATTATTAGACCTAGCCAAAGTTCTTACTCTACACCAGTGGCAATGGTATTCAAGAAAGATAGCTCATGGCATATGTGTCCATATTATAAAGAGCTCAACAACATCACTATTAAAGATAAGTTTCCCATTCCCGTCATTGATGAATTGTTAGATGAACTACATGGAGAAATCTATTTCACAAAATTGGATCTTTGTTCAGGGTATCATCAGATCAGAATGAAGGAAGAAGATATCCCAAAAACAACATTCTGAACTCATGAAGGCCATTATGAATT